>CM039125.1:40969040-40992641 GCA_022036555.1 Microstegium vimineum
CTCCCTGCTTCGTCTTGGACTAGCCGATTACATTACCTAACCAAACAGATTCCGGTATCCATTAAACGCAATAGATCACATCGGTATCGGATCCCATTGTCGTTCTCGTTCCCATGACATGAACCAAACACCACCTTAGCCCTAGCTCATCGGTCGCTCCCCTTTGGTGCATACAGTGGATGCACATATAGGATGTGTCTCCTATTATATCCTATCCAATAGTGATGCACATGAGATGTTTTTAGAGCAAAAGCAACATTATTAGACAAAATTGGTATTAATGCAATTCATGGTAATGGCTCTCCTAGCAATGCAACGTCAAAAAATTAACTGAAACTAACGGTAGAAGCACACTAGAGGCTCAATTTGATAGAGTGGTCCACAAGGTAATGGCTCAATTTGCAAGGAAAAAACTATAATCTTTAGTGCCATACAATAAGCCTGACCGTATGGTAATCTTGCCTATACAAGGATATACATTACTCTTCTCAGATAATCAATCTATTATACCATGCAATCCATCTTCCTTCACATAAAATCTTATATTTATTTGACTATGACATCTTCAGCAATATGTATATTCTTTTTGGCCAAAAAATCGTTTCTATTTGGGAATGCTAATACTTCATATTTAATGAAAATGTCGAGCATCTGCAATTCAACAGATTTTTTGTAGGGATGTTTGGAAGTAGAGTGTGACTTTTTCCCTGAATTTTTTCAAATGGAATTAACTGAACCAAGTGAATCATTCACCATACATGCATAAATGCAACCAAAATACATTAAGGGGCTGTTTGTATATGTTTTCATTTTGGTGGAATTAGAATCTACTCAATGGATTAGCTTGGCTATTTGGTTTGAAATAAATTTCGCAACTTCCTAAGTTCACATATGAGCTTATCTATATCAAATTCATAGGGTGAGCCTGAGAGATGTCATTTGATTCTATAGATTATTTCCACTTTCAAACTTATAGCACGCTCTTCAACTCACTTACCTAAAATAGAAATGCAATGTATAAATAACTCCCTTGGGTGGATGATAATAATTTATAAATATATTTCATATAAAACTATATTAGCTTAATTTTTTTTACTAAAAAATATAATTATTAAAATGAATTTAGTTTCAAGGATCAACGGGCCCTGAAATGAATGGACGGTTTAATCATGCAATTTTGTTATCCATTTGTTGCAGAGCACACAGCTGGAAGATGAGAACAGCCGTCTAAAAGAACAGGTAACATATATCATCTCTCTATGTAGTGTCCCCTGGCAAGCAAAGAGCATGTTTATAATTCCTTTATTATTCTTGTATATATGCAGATGCCTCAGGTGCTAACGGCTGGCACAGTGGTGGTTGCTTCTGGTACAGAAAATGTCCTCATTGAAGATCGACAGTCATCTGAATCTGTAATGACTGCATTGCATTCAGGAAGCTCGCTCGACAATGATGATGGTTCCGATATATCCTTGAAGTTATCGTGAGTGTACTCCAAAGCATTTATACTTTGCGTAAGCAATTACTAAACACTACTTGTTTATTACCTCCTTGAAGGTATTTTAAGTTTTGGTACGTACCTTGCTACATATTTTATGATGGTTACTTGATCGGAGTCATTATATATACTGAAGTTATATATGGCTAGAAACAGTATATGCACCGAGTTCACTCGATAAAAAAAAACGGCATGCTCAATACCCGCTCAGACAATACTGGTTATATAGGATGGTAGTAGTTACATCTGGAAGTAGAAAGGATTTTCGTGAAAAGTGCATGGTTTTGTTTGAATGTTCCTACGGATGCAAGTGGGTGCCCAATGGTGTTTTTATGGGTCAGCTAATTAATTACGGTCAAATGTCATTCTAGTTCATTTTTCCATTTTTCTCAAACTATGAAAATGACATTCTACTTCATTCGATTAATTTTTTAGGTCGACCCAATGACCCAAAATAATTTGGACTTGTATCCCTAAACGTTCCCATCGAATTCTTAAATTCAAAGGGTACGCACTACAACTATGAACTCTGCTTTAACCATGCAGGTTATTGCCTTGAAAGGAAGGACCATCGCATATTATCTGCGTGAGTACGTGTGCGGACATCAGTGCTCCTAATTTAGAGATCGACTGGGATTGTCCCCATACGCGAGATTGGTGTAGCCAAATCTGCTATCCTTGTGCATGTCTGTAGTTCAAAGTAAATAACGCTAAAGTTGTAATGGTGTGTGATGTCTTCGTTCTAATAATTTGTATTGTTTCGTTGCCGGTGCTTATACATTGTTCGTGTATATGCACTTCACCACTATGTGAAACCTATGACCTAGAGCTAATTAAGAAAGCTTAATTAAATCTCCTGTACCTAAAAACTTGCAGCAATTGTCAAATTCAGCTGCACCAGCAGTTTGTTTATCTATTTTGAGGATTTCTAGAAACTGCCTTATCTCCCCTAAAGAAAGAAGAGAACCCAAATTTTAGATAATCTCTTCCAACAGTGCTTATCTATATTCTGGAATAGTTGTAATTAACTCTCCTGAAAAAACTTACAGAGAAGACGTGGCATAAAAACTCTATTAGACTTGCTCTTATATATCTTGCATATTCTCTAGATCTTATTTGGACGATGCACTACAACACAGGTGACAAAGCCCAAGACTTTTTTTTCTTTATTACCAACCTAAAGAAAGAAGAGAACCCAAATTTTTCTATAATCTTGCAATAATGTTTTTCTATATTATATTCTGTAATGGTTGTAATTAACTTTCCTAATTAAAACAACTTATAGTGACGATGTAACTTAAAAGATATATTGGACGCTCTTATCTTGCATATCCCTAGACCTCGTATCCATTTCAATCTACGTGTTAAAGTACACTAGGTAAAAATTAGACCAAGTTTCATCTAATCTACTCCAACACACATATGACAAGTCCCTCATGATTTCTTTCACGGCTTTTGCTGTGGTACCTCCAAATAACTGTGAGTTGTTCATTTACTTCGATCGAACGGTCATGATCATCTAAGGAGGTAATAGATGAAATGTATATTTAATTCATTTTTATTTTATAAAATAGGATAAATAAAGAAAATTTTAAATATAAAAAAATCTTTTTTGATTTGATTGATGCATGTGTGATCATTAACTAATATGGTCAATCTAATTTATTCTATAACTTTATACTAATGTATTCTCGTTACTATATGTGACAACTTTATACTGATATACGTGGAACGTGTACGTTATTTTGCAAGTGTGCGTGTGTACGTGATTAGCTTATATATACGTGATCATGTGTGTGTGGTTAGCGTGTGGTGTGTTATGTGGCTAGCTAACATAACATGTATGTTAGGGCAGATAACGTGTTAGCGTAAATTATAAATCTACTCGATTATGTAGTATAGTTTTATTTAACTTTTATTTTGTAAACATATTTTTTAATTGCTAAAGTTCATGGATCAAATAATATACATGTTGATTACTAATTTCTTTAGTACACGTATTTTATTTTTTAACTGAATATTTAAAGTATTTCTCGTGCAAAGAGTAAAGGAAACGATGCCCCATAAAAGGAAGGGGCCGTAGGCCCTTGCTCGTTTCCGGTAATAACAAGGTGATGTAACAATATTTCCTTTTTTTAGATTAATTAATTTGTTAATTTCAAAAATCTAGAAAATCAATGGCTAGGATTTGTTTGAGGTATTACCTCTTAGAAAGTAGAGTTTGTACCGTAGCATTGCCCTTCTTTCACACTAATGTTATCCGCACCGCGTACGCTAAATCTGTACTGCCTTGAGAAAAAAAAAGGCTGCAACGGGTACGGTATCTTCCTACTCTATTCAAGCGGACGCCCTCCCGTCCGCTATTCCTGGCGTACGCACAGCGGATACCGAAGGGACACAGAGACCGGAGACAGAGTGTATACGGACAGAGGCAGGATGCAGCAGGCGCGAGGCAGGTTGCAGCGGGCCCACTGCTGCTGCTACTTTTTAAATGAACTAAAAAATGTTATAACTGACAAACTAAAAATTAAATTAAATTCCGTTTACACTATTAAATTTGTTTTAATAAATCTTTCAAAACAAGATCACACATGAATATATTTAAATAAAGTGATAAGTGGGTTCCACTGTTGATAATTAGTATAGAGTATGAGATATAGAGGATGATGGATGCGAAAAAAAATGTATAGAGGAAAGAATCTTGATGACTAAGACGGATAGATGATCGATTTAGAGGATGATGAGTACGGACAATCTAAGACTGTTTTTTAACCTGTTCGGTTGGTTGAGAATGTATACCATGGCTGATAAGTTCAACCGAACAAAGTGGTATGCAAGACTAGCTAAATTTATTCCCATTCTTCCACTATCAAGATGCAAAATAACTCTACGTCTCTACCATTTGTTGACCTACAAAGGGCTGTATGTAAGACCATGCGGTACATACCTATTACTATAATAGCAGACCAAGAAATTCTTAGGAGCCCGCTAAACAACAGATTATACCTAATCTTCTTTATATATATAATATAGCTGAAGAGTTGTTACGTATTCATGACAAATTATTAAGTAACAAATCTGCAGCAATGTTTAGTCCCGAGATAGATGACACACAGAAGAAGAGTGGGAGAGATTCTGAACATAAGGGCTGTGACGAAGAATCATGGTATACCTTAATTTAAAAAATGCTCAATGCTTAAATATAAAGTTATTTACAAAAATTGTGATGTGTTCAATATACATTGTGAAGTCTTTACAATAACCCATTTAATGAGAGATATGTTCTAGTTTCATGAAAACTCGATCAAACTTCACATGGAAATTGTTATACTGTACTTGTTTGATTTATAAGACCATAAATTTTCGGTAGCAACAGTTCAAGAAATCTAAATTTTCGACAAATTGAAACAGACAAGAAAAAAAATGTGGACAGGTTATGAAATAAAAAGTGGAAAGAGAAAACGGAAGAGGGGAAAAAAATAACTCATGTTTGGATTCTTCGCTGGGCCAAATAAACATATGACATGACAAAAGAAAAAAAAGAATTGCAGTCTAGGTCTGTAATAGTGGGCCGTTAAAGAGTAAATCATATGGGCCACTTTCACGAACTAATAAAGTGATGGAAGCTCGCCGGGCCGGCCTCGCTTACGCGGAACTACGCCATTGGAATCGGGCCCCCGGTGCGCTAGTCATGTGCGCGTCCTCCGGCCAGAGCAGGCAGAGTGTAGATGTGTAGTAGGAGGATGCGTGCGTACTGCATGATCCGAGTAGTAGATTCGATCCAGGACAGTGGCTATTCCGTCATTCTGGAACCGTCTACACCTTGTCCCCTTCTGAAGTTCTGCTGGTGCTTAATGGAGGCCGGGCCCACTGGTCCATTGGATCTGGACGGTCGACAGACTCGGTGAAATCGACCCGCCCAGCCCAACCCGTCGGTTAGCGTCAGTCCGTCTGATCCGAACGCGAGCGGTCAGAGAAGAGCAGACGTCACTCCACTCGGCACTCGCAATTGCACCGCACCACCGATGGCCCTGCCCTTGTACGTATGACGTATCAATGCATCATGCCACCTTGGCACCATGAGTCGTGCACTCAAACTGCTGAACACATGTGTAAAAAAACAAATAAAACAAATTGATGTAAAAATAACTACTAGTAGAATACTCCCTCCGTCTTATAAAAAACACAATTCTTTGACTTTAGATATTCATGTTTGATCGGTCGTCTTATTCAAAATATTTTAATAAATATTATTTGTTTTATTATAATTTATTTTATTATTATATATATTTTTATAATGACTTATTTATTTTATTATTTATATAAAAAATTTAAATAAAACAAATGATCAAAGAGAAATTATAAAAGTAAAAAAATTACGTTATTTGTGAGACAGAGTGAGTACTACATGCAGGGATGACTGCTGCGGTGGACCCGGAGGCAGACTGGCCGCTGCGAGGACTGCGGCTCGGAGACCGGACGTCCGGAGCGGGCATGAATGCAGAACCCAACAGCACCTTGTTGAATGTTGACGTACTGTACGTATTCCTACTCCTACTACATGGAGGCCAATGGGCGTGACGGGGTGACGCTGGACTGTTCCTCTCTTCCACGGTCCCGTGAATCGATAGGCTAGGCCGCTGTGAGCAACAATGGCCTACGTGCGGCGCCACGGCGAGGCCGGCCGGCAGGTGGAGCCAGAGCATCGGGACGTCCCGTCCGTGGCCGCGGGCGCTGCCTGGTGCCTGCCGACGCCGGTCCCCACCGCCGCTCGCTCTCCCAGGTGATAGGACAGCGATGGATCGTGCGGTCGCTCCGTCGTGACTCACGATTCGTGCGTACAGTACCCAGGGTATGTTCAGAGCATGTGCAACCCATGCCTCCCTATACTGGGTTCACCCCGATTGCTGTGAGTCCATCCAACCACCGTCGAACCCACTAGTCAATATCCACACTAACCTAGGGTGTGTTTGGTTGAATTTATAGCATTTGGATATCTTAGATATTCATGATCAATGTTTGTTTGGTTAGATAGATAAACTGAACCTAGATATTTAGGATATGAAATATTCTAGATAGATGTTGGATATTGTGATCCTCAGAAATCTAACGGATAAGTTTATCTATACTTTTCTAATTTTTATCATTAACAAATAAATTAAGAATTATTAGTATGTTATATTATTAATTAGTAATTATGATAACAAGATGAGTTTTGATAAGTGTTAATGTATTGATTAGCGCATGTTTTGTGTGACAATTAGAGTTGTGTAGTGCTAATTAACTTATTTTATTTTTAATTAGTGATTATAATGACAAGGTTAGTGTTTGTGAATAAGTATTTAATAGTGTACAATTAGTTGTTGTTATTTTTAAATAATAGATATAATTAGTCAGTTATTCTTATCCATCCAATTTTATCCGTCCAACCAAATAGAAAAATAGTTCGTCCCATCCATACAATCAAATAGACAACATAAATATTCATATCCCGAAATTCATAGATAATCATATCTCATCCACTCTTATCCTCCACTACTATTTCACCTAACTCAGCTTCACTACCGATTTAGTGTTTTTATCTTCAGATCTATAAAATGGCTTCACTAGGACTCCCTCTGTCTCGAATTGTTTGTCGCTCGGGAATCGCGATCGTCTCACAGGCACGGCTTTCTAGCGACTAATAAAGCGGGGCAGAGGAGTAAAGTTAACGTTGTTTTAAAATATAAACATTTAGTAAATTTAAAAATAGCTTCACTAGTAAATAAAAAAAAATTCAACAACTCTCGAACCAACCTACTAATCTTTTGTCATTTGGAAAAACTATCCCTATGCGTCTAAGGACACTCACAGTGCAGACTCTACTATAAAGTGTAAGGCTATTTATTACCTCTTTATTTATGATATTTTATTGATGTGGTAGTATATTTATTGAAGAGAGAAGGAGAAAAAACAAGACTCTGAGTATTATTTAGACTTCAAATTTATGATATCTTCGAGGTAACAACTCCAAGAGATCTTGTAAAAAATAGATATTAAATTGTGAGATTTAATCATTATATAAAATAGAGAAAGCTTATGTAAAATATATAGTTTTACCATAGTCTAGCTAAATTAGAAAACGCATATAGCAAACACAGCTAGATAGGGAAATATGGTTAGCAAAATGACGAGATAGTCAGCTAGGTAAAATAGAAAACAATATACACAAGCTGTTGGAGTGTCTTTTTTAAGAACAATAGCTATAAATAATAAATGGCTTCACGAATATATTTAACGAGTCTGATGGATTACTCTAAGAAGGGAGTGGAAAAGGGAAAAAAAAGAAGAAAAAAATAAGTTCTAAGTAAGGACATGTTTGGTACAGTTTATAGTAGCTTCATGGAGTTGTTGTGAGATGTTTTTTTTTACCAAACACCTTTTTTCAAAACAACTTCACCCATGAAGTTGTTTTTCTTCTCCTCTCACAAAGATATGAAGTGGGATGAAACTGAAAATAGTAGCTTATCATAGCTCTCTCCCCCCTATCTCTCTCATATCCATGTATAAAGTTGTTGGTTAAGCTGTTTTGCCAAACACTTTTTTTTTCTAAAATAGCTCAGTTTTACCTAGAGAGTTACTCATGAAGCTATTTTCTAAAAAAACAGTTTCACTAGTGAAGCAAAGCTGTACCAAACAGGCCCTAAAAAAGTGGAAGAGAGAAAGATTTGGTCGAGGACTAGAGCATCTGTTTTACAACTTCTAAAAAAATATTAGAATAAATAAAGAAGGACGTAAGAGTTTTTACTAATTTACTCTAAAATATAGAAGACAATTTAACTTTAGATATTCGGTACTATTTATTCTAATCACCTTTATATATTTTCCTCTCTCATACTATGTGGAAATATATTTTACTCTTTATTTTTCCACGTCCTTCCACATTACACGCCGAAGAAAGAAAAGGTACGTGCAACTTGAAAGCGCGTAACCCGGAACATGGTGATTTTTTTCGAGTTCTAAAAAAGTTAAGAATAAATTAGGAATTATTGAAGAGGAATTTGTTATCATTCGCTTAAAAACCAAGGATAAGGGATTTAGGCTGATATAGAAACAAATTCAGAGTTTTTGATTACTTGTTTTGTAATACTGAAAACTCTTGAAAATAGTCTTATACTATTTGAATGCCTGTGCGTTGCTACGAGATAATCATTTGTATTAAAAAGACATAGATCATACGATAGTATAACAATGTTCTCCATGAGAGTAGGCATCATTGATTCGTGTAAATATAAACGTGTTACATGTCAATTGTTAACATTAGAATCAAACATGTACAAATGATTTTCCAGCATGCATGTAGTGACTATACATCATCTCCATGTAGAGCCCGATAAAATACATTAAAATACCTAGAAATGGTGACAAGTATAGCGTTACACAAATAATATTTAGTATACAATACAAATGGAATGAAAAATACATTGTATTAGTGAAATGTTGTTATACCTCGTCTATAGTGTTAGAACCTCCTTAAATACAATATTCTTCGTGAAAGTTCCCGGCATTATTTGGGTCTTCTTATCCTTAACTTTCTTATTTGATGTCCTTTTCTTGGCATTCTTTTGAGCCCTTTTCGTTGCCTTCTTGTTCGCCTCCTCTTCCACTGCCTCCACATCAGGAGGTAGGGCAAGGACCTTGATATTCGTTCTTGCCGTGGCTCTAGACATCGCAACATACAACTGTCCATGATAGAACACCGGCGCGGGCAGGTACACACCGACGTTGGGGATAGTCTGGCCCTGGGACTTGTTGACCATCATGGCAAAGCTCAGCCTGATAGGAAACTGTTTCCTCTTAAATTGGAATGGAAACATCTCATCATCCGACGGACATAACGGTATTCAAGGAAGGAATACCCGCTTGCCAGCATGCTGCCCCACCACAATTTCCACGTCGATTGTATTTCTTCGGAATCCCCGCACCACCAGTACCGTTGCATAGCCCGTTTGCAGGATCAATATTTCTAAGCAATATGACAGGACACCCGATCTCGAGTTTCAAGACATGGGGAGGCAGTCCGTTGGGCGTCAGACTGTTAAGGAACTCTGATGGATAGTAGTTATGTGGATCATCTACCGCGGCGTCAAAACTGTGATACACTGTCTTCCCGCCTTGGAACATATCAATCATTTTCATATTAATCTTGTCCACCCAATCATTCCGTGTAGATAAAATAGCTCTAGTGGTGATGTAGTCTTTGTCGGCCATGTTTGCATTTAGATCTAGGAAGATGGTGTCGATTAATGTATGGAGATCTTTCTCGACATCGCCAGAGTACAGCACACAAATCTCGTCTGGAATACGAACATTGTCATCTTCGTTAACCTCTTCCGTTCCACCACCGATGTGCAACAAATAATTTGCGAACCACGGGTCACTGTGAGCCCTCATGTTGCGGACGAGATTTAAGTGTTGCATGGATTCCCAAAGATACGACCTTCATAGAGAAGCGCTGACTATTTGAGCCCTAGATCCTTTTCGCACAACAGCAGGACCTGTCTAAAATCTCCACCAAAGACAACAGTCTTTCCACCAAACTGTAGGTCTGACCGGCTCATAATATCTCGTAGACTATTGTCTAGTGCTTCCACATTATGCCTCTTTGTCATAGTTGCCTCGTCCCTAATTATGAGAGCTCCTTGTTGTAATAGCTTGGCATTACCACTCTGTTGTGTGAAGCTACAACAACCGCCCTCTTGAAGAGTGAGAGGTATCTTGAAACGCGAGTGAGCCGTCCTCCCACCTGGCATTATAGCCGCTGCGACTCCAGATGTAGTTGTAGCAACGACAAGCTTATCCTGGCTACGTAGTTTTGCGAGAAGTGCTCTGTACAAGAAGGTCTTTCCAGTCCCACCAGGTCCATCCACAAAGAACACCCTACCTTTTTTGCTATCAACAACGGTCATTATCTCATCGTAGGCGTATCTTTGCTCAACGTTGAGTGAGTCGCACAATAGCACATCTTCAGGTTTCTGCTCGACGCTAGCTTCCTCAAATATCTCCCGAGGAATCTTACTGGATTGGTCGTATGTGCGATCGATTTCTGGTAGAGGAAACGAACTTATATCCTTCCCCATAGACTGCAACATGTTTCTAATGTCTATCAAAACCATCTGTCGCACTAGATCTGGGGATGGATGTTTATGACTGTAGTCCTCTGCCATTGCATCATAGTGTCTGTTCCACAACCCCATCACATCATTCGGCTCGCAGAATACCAATATTGTTGCAAATAATCTTCGTAGGGAGGAAGGCATCTGGAAGAAAGTAGCTTCACTTAGACATTCATCCAGTGTATTGTCTTCTTCTATTAGACCCCTTATTTCTACAGCTTCACGGAATGTAGGTAGTAGAACGCCATCGACAGTCCTCAGTTGTTCGTATGAAGTAGCATTGGGTACATTGTTTAACAGAACACGAAGGAAGTAGCGTTCTCCCTCAGCGGGATTAGCCGAGATGACTCTGCCAATTTGGAAAACTGAATTTTTCCTTAGCTGTCAGAATTTACCATTAGAATGCCAGGTAAAATGCTTTAGAAAGTCTCGATACAATATTCCGCGGGCTTCCTCCCATGTCCTGTTTGCCTCAAAGTATGCTGTCAGCATTGACTCTTGTACACCGGGTTTATTAACGATATGTTCTACCTTGTCCCGTTTATTGAATGCAACCATGTGCATGTTAGGTAGATGAAGCTGCAACTATTGTACCGGTGGATGGTTTTTGCTTAAATCAAAGCCATATATCCTCCACAGTGCTTCTGGAGGTGTCACCCATCAGGCTTCTCTGAACTGCGCAATCTCATCAATGTTCCCTTCCTTGTCTGTTTTGTCAGACTCCCTCACCGCCACCGATGCCCTGTCATGACCCTTGTATACATACTTGAAAAGATACTTTACCGACTGGATACTACCACATGCTTCAACATTTATATGGCAATTGAAGGTAAGTAGCAGGCAAGGATTGTAAGGACCATTGATTGTCTAGGTAATGACCTCAAACTTTCAACGTACGTTCGTCATCGCGCCGCCGATAGATGGGGTAAGAATCCTTTCCCTGGCTGGTTGAGTCACAGAATTGACGGGGGTAATGGTTCTTGCATGACCCACGCCCCGCCGTGCATGGACAATCTGGATTAAGCGTACCGCAGAGACCATGCATCATATGTTTGGTTACCATATTGTATAGCTCAGGGTACTTCTTCATGTTTGGTAGCTCTGCTGATATAATCATGTCATATTGCTCGGGACAAGTAAGCTTGTACTTTCCTTCCATTATTAGCAAGAAGTGTGCATGCGGCAAACCCCTCTTTTGGAACTCTACTACATACACGTAGGCCTTCACCTTTCCAAGTATGTCTTTCTCCGTCAACATCTTCTTCATTGCTTCCAACTTTGCATGGAAGACTCGGGTAACGAGATCTGGGCGATCTTGTGCTGCCTGGCCTGGATAAAGTTCATTTTTTATCTCATCCCAGTTTGGGTTGCACGTCATTGTGAGGAAGACATTAGGTTTACCATATTTTCTAACCAGAGCCATTGCATCCATGTATCGATGCCTCATGTCACGAGGTCCTCCAATGAATGACGAAGACAGGAAAGTTCGCCTTCCGACATTCTGAGCAGATCCTTCGCCCAAATGCATACTGTCCACCAGGCCCTGATATAGGTCAGCCCTCAACGTATCCTGATTGTTCCTTATGTAATCTAAACGTGAGCTCTCAATCTTGATGTAGGTGTCAACGACGAACTGCTGGAAAAGACGCCCACCATAGAGTATTGGATTAAAAATCCCTGGCCATATCTGAAACTTGTAGCAATAGTAGTCGCGCACGGAGACACATAGATTCCCAATAGGTTCTACAAGGAGGAATTACAAAAATTAGTATCAAGAGTTGCAAGCAAAATAAATTTAGATTGCAGTATTGAAAAGAGTTGAAGTTACCTACATCATCATCACCACCATCAGTTCTTTCTTTCCGTTTTGCTCGAGCTGCCTCAACTGCCTCCATAGTAACTCTCACTTTTGGAATGGAATTGTGCCACCCAAGCTCACCCCTTGGGAAGAATAACGGGTATGATAGAGGGTCATAGCACGCATGGTATGAACGAATTCCATGAAAAGACCGATCTTTCCCTTGAAGGAGGACACTATGCTCGAATTGGCCTAGACGCTCGCTCCCTTCGACCCAGACCGCGGCCACCTCTGATGTCAGTGGCACATTATATACTCTCTGGTCAAGCTGTTGGTCAAGGTTGAACTCAATACGATAATCATCAAGATCTTTAACATGCCCCATAGTCCTTAGATGCTCAGAATACGGATTCCCATTTAAGATTCTAACCATTTGCTCTATAACTTATCTATCTTTTTGGGCGGATTTCTTACGACACTGGCTCATCCGATGCTCGAGGGACGGATCATCATCGTAAAAATACAGCTCGAGGTGTTTCTTCTGAACTCCATCCTCCTTACCAAAAGATTGCATGTTATGGTAAAAATGGCCATGTGCACGGAACGTGTAGATACCACAAATTTTCATATTAGTGGTCACACGATCTAGTTGACAATACAGTGAAGTGAAAGAGAAGTGACCATTGAAATATCTGATGTTTTCACGAAAGTGCCTGGCATCAGCATCCGAGCTTGACCACAGCCTCATGAGTTCTGGTGGTGTCTCAACATTTGCAAGATGAATCTTTCCACCACGATAACAGAATCTAGGAGGTTCAGCTTCAAACTTCTTTGCGTTGCAATACTTGCAGTTCGGCACTGATGACAGGACGTGCTCTTCTGATGGAATATTAGCATAAACCCTGTCGAATGGATCCAATACATCAGATTCACTGTTATCTTGCTCATTCGTGTCGTCATTATGGTCGAGTTCTATTTCCTCTCATCATCTACAAGAAAAATGTTATGGTGTCATGCGTTGCAAAAAAGCGCGATAAAAAATTTTTAGGTATTAGGCTAATTACCTTGTCCAGCAAAAAAGTATGCTTCTTCCTCCTCCTCCTCGTCATATTCAAATATGACATTTTCATCGTAGCCTGTGCAACACGATTATATATATTATGAGAAGTGCGAACATAATGACCCAAATAGACTAAAGAATGAAGAATCTAATTAAGAAAATACCATCCTCTCCCATATCCTCTAATGTATGAGCTTGAGCACCATTTGAAGGCATTGAAGAGGAACCGTAAACTACAGACGGTTGTGTCTGTGTATCTATGGTCATGTTAAGTGATCGAATTGGAGGCTCTTGGGTGACACCATCTGTAGTAAAAATGTATGATTCTTTAGAATAGAAAAAGCGAAGGAGACAGTCTTGTATCAAAATATAGTGCATAAGGAAAATTACCGTTATAAACAACACTTGCTTGTGTCGGATCATTCAAATCATTGAACTTCTCATCTTTGGAATCTCTGGCTCTTCTAGCAATAGTTGCCTCAAAAGTTCGATTCTGTCTTGACACAAGTGCATTTCTCTCTCCAGCGTTCACTCGATGTCTGTGTATGATATCTTGTGAAGCTGGTTTAGACGGTCGAGGTGAAGAAGAGAAAATGAGCTGAGAGTTAAAGTGAGGGCTCTCTATGGCAATTGAACTCGGATGTAAGTTGTTGGCTCGGTGTTGTTTTCCCATTTCTTTATATTTTTTGTTTCTTTCTTTCCGACTCGACTTCTTCTGTTGTGGAGTCATCTCCAATTTTCTTGTAGCATTCTTATGTGCAGGAGACATCTCCAATTTTTTGGCCACATACAACTCACGACGCCTCTTATTTAGCGCTGCATTTTGTTCTGGAGACATTGCAGCCCTACGTGCTCTTCCTGCTTCGCGTCTACGATCTTTTACACACGTGATATTATGTTCTTTAGATGGGGATGGATTTAAAGCACCTATGCAAAAACAATAACACTCAACACAATTTTCACGTTATAATATTCCCAGAATCACACATAAAAACCAAGTAAACTATTTATATTTGTAATCTAGTAATAATAAAATCCAGTCACGTTTCGATCAAATACTTACACATTTCAATGTCACTGCTGGTCTCCATGTCAAGTAAACTGTTGTCAATATCATGAGGAACTCCAATAGAATGAGAGACCTCCAAATCTAGAAATGAAATCATATAATATATAATAATAAGTGAAAGTACCTTACATCATCAAGGAAATGTCTAAATAAATAAGTCACTATTCAAGTACCTATAGACTGGACATTGTCATCTAAATTAATTAGTAGATTTGTCTCTGTTTTTCTAGTTGCATCTTTATGTGTTGCATACAATTCACGACGTCTTTTATTCCGTAGTGCCCTTTGTTCAGCAGACATTGCATGGTGTCGTGCTCTATCACGTGCACGACTGTTCTCTTTTGGACACGAGCTAAGACGGTTCGCTATTGATACCATACCATCTACAAGTATAACAACATAATATAAGAAATAAACCATTTTCTAAGCTAAACAATATGTCTCTCATCTTATATTAATGGCTACAATCAATAGTCTGATTTGAACATCATTCTTAGAAACCTGGTGATTGGTCCAAACAACTGTTGTAGGTGGATGTCCTATGAAGCCAATCACTATTTTCGTCAATTTCATTCAATGTATGTCCATCCCTTAGATTTATTGTATCTCCACCTGCAAGTTTAAATATAATAAAAAAAATAAATGGTTACAATACATACAATACTTTACGAATTGATTCATATATTATTTTTGAAGACACTATACATGTTGATTCTATCTCCATATTGTTTTCTATTAACATTGGAACAAATTGTTCTTGGTCTCTTGGCCTCTTCTTCTCATTAGCAGCCTCATTTTCTGACCGGGTAGAATTACCTTAAAAAAGAAATGCTCTGATTAGGTGGGAACATATGAAATTGGAATATGTATCAATGTTATCATAGTTTATATACCTCTATGGATTGTATTTGTAAGGTCTACAAATGGTTCCCTCTTACCGATTGGCTCTGGCGGATCTATACACACTACCTGTAAAACGCTATCAATATATTAACACATGAAAAAAATAACTTCATATGATCACACATAGTTTTTCTATCATTTTTTATTTTTCCATATCTAAACTAAAAATATAGTTTAAATATACATAAAAGAATTAATAGTATTTTTTTGGTATATATCCATTGAGTTTAACTAATTAGGAGTATTTTGTTCTATTTATTTATTCTATTTTATGTTTTTTTACATCATATGCATAGAAGAAAAAAAGTATTGGAGTGGTGATGAGATAACTTGCTCTATTCGACCCATTAAGCCCAGTAATCGGAAGCAGGCCGGCCCATACGAGCATTGGAGTGCGGGTTAGTAAAGAATTAACGTGAGGACTTTTTTGAAAACGTAACAGAGACAGAACAAGAGATGAGGGTTAATTTACATGAACATCGAGGTCCATTTTGCACAACTGACACCCTTGCCTTATCCGATGTCAACTGACCACTCGTCTTCCTCCCCCACTCTTCTTCCTCAGACGGACACCGAGCCAACCACTCCTCTTCCTCCACCGACGCCTGCCCCACCTGCAAGGCGGCACCGAGCCCGCCGCCCATGCCATAGCTGCGCGGCCAGTCCACTCCGCAAACGCGCGACCGGCGCTTCGGCGTCCGCGCGACCCACACACTCCTCTTCCTCAAACCCTAATTCACAAGCTCGTCTCCCTTCTCTCAACCACCAGACCGAGCACTCCTCTTCCTCCATCGATGCCATGCCCACCTGCAAGGCGGCACCGAGTTCGCCGCCCATGCCAGTAGTGCGCGGCCAGTACACTCCTAAACCTAGAACGGCGTCTCGGTGTCAGCGCGACCAACTCACTCCTCTTCCTCAAACCCTAAATCCACAAGCTCGTATCCCTTCTCTCAACCATTTCTCCACCCAGTAACTCGTCTTCTCTCAAACTCCCCACAAGCTCGAATCCCGCTCAGTTGTTCTCCACCGCTCCCATCTCCTACATGCACCACCGCGACGACCTCGCAAAGATGGCCAGATCTGGGCGACCCGAGGAAGATGCTCTCCGAACCGACGGACGAGCTTGGTGTGTAGTTTGGTGTGTGGCTGCTATTGCGCCTATCAGGTAAACCTACACGTTCTCAATCCCGGGTTAATAGTTCGCACATGTGTCTGGTGGCATGATCTAGTCATATTTTCGTAAAATTGGGGCGTCGACGCATCAGATCCGTGCCCTTCCCCATTCCCAAACCCTAACTAATCCATATACTTGGATTCGGATGTGATGTATTGTTGTTTTTCCTTTTTTGGTCAATCGTATGTGACTGGTTCTAGGTTTGTGGATCTGGATCTGCGTCCTATGTACATGGATCTAGTGCTTGTTATACTGGATCTGGGCCCTTGCGTATGGATCTAGTGCTTGTTCTACTGGATTTGATTCTTAAATGTATGTATATAGTTCTTGTTCGTGGACGCACGAGCCCTATGTGTGTGGATCTATTTTTTGTTCATTTTTTCTGTAACCTATGTCTATGTAAAAAGTTGTCTTTGATTATTTTCAGTAACATTTCAATTACGATTTTGGATTTAAATTTGTGTGTTCATTTTTGTTTGAGTGGCTAACTGTTTTTTAGACACCAAAATAAAAGGTCTCTGACTGTGGGATGTAGGGTGGTGTGACTTTATCAAAAGTGAAGATTAAATAAAACTATTTTTTGTTGCTACAAACTGAAATGATGCCTAGAGCAAGTATGTGCTTAACATGTGCATGTTTGTTGTGTTGTGTTCACTCTCTGACTGCAGTATATTCCGTGTTCACTCCAGTTTGTAGCATATGATTCCAGTTTTGGGTGCCTAACATAGCAAACACAACAATCTTGATAACACAAATGCACACACATAGTGAAAATATGCTTTATTAACCAGATAGTATTCAGACAAAGCATCAAAGGTTATTTTAACATAATTCTTAATTAATCTTGTCTACTATCTTATATTTTCTTTGATTTTTCATGTGTGGTTTGCGTGGACGACGAACTCACCAACGGAGGTGCGGTCTGAATGACCTAGAAAAGATAAGTTCCATGTTTATCTGATTATTACTGGCGATTTACTTTTTAGCTCTTTTTTTAGTACCATATTTATCTTGGCTGTCCACAAATATCTTTTTTTGCAACGTGCTTCCCACAAATAGCTAGGTTTAAATGGTTGGTGCTATACTGTAATTTCCTAATATTGCTGGAATATTCATTTGTCTTACACTATATCTATTTCCTCATATCTTTTAGACTGTTTAGATGGCTTGCAGAACGATTTGTCACTACTTTTGACTTTGTGGAACTGATTCTATTATTTTTTTGGCATCAACTGTATTCATATCTATAAGATTGGTCTCACGTCAAAAAGCATTCATTCAACTTCTTCTTCAACAGAAATCAAAGCTCACTGAGCATCAAATTATATTTAGTAAAGGTACTCTATATTTCTCTATTGTTGAATTCATTTTTGTTGGACTGACATAGGCCCTTCCTTTATTTTATGTGTTTTGTATTTCCTTTTAATTGATGTTTGTGGTATTTTTCATGTGTAGTACCTGATTCGGCTGGGACAGCTTTCATAGTTTTCATAGTTGATGCCGAGGCGCTCCAGCTCAATAAAAGTTAAGTTTCGAAATAGAAGGCTTTTTCATCTAGTAATAATTATGTAATGTCATCTCTGATTTGAGCACATTGTTAGTATATTTGCTTAGAACTAATATTTCTTTTTATTATTGGCTGTCAGATAGTTGCTGCCATATATCATTGGGTAGCTGGGAAGTTGGACTTATGAGTCGTTTGTGTTCTATGCAACTGATAATGGTATTCCACATTACAAAAAGCAATGAAATTGACTTTTCAAAGGGCCATGTGTACAAAGATAAGTTCTCAACCTACTTATACTTTCAGTATTCTACCGCCTAAACCCTAATTTTCTTTGCTAAAACATACTATGGTGCTTAGTTTGTTTGATGTGTTTACTCATGTTCTTAGTATGAAGTATAGTATTTCTCTTTTTCAGTTTGGGTGTCTAACCCTGATAATGATGGGTTGCCAAAACACATGCTTTGTGAAATTTTTGCTGTTGTTAACATAGTTAAAAGCACCTAAATTAGCCAGCTAGTATTCAGATTAACAAGCAGAGGGTTATGGAACCTAATTTTTACTTATTAATGTATAATTAACTTAAATTTTGATTGACTTTTCATGTTTGGGTGGCGTCCACGACGAACTGACCAACGGAGGTGCGATGTGATTGACCACATACAAACTAAAGCTTTCTAAATCTAAGGTAAACATTTATGCTTCATGACTTATTGACCTGCTAATTCAACACAAGTCTATACAATGAATTAGGAAGTCATAATGAACTGGGATTACATTTCAGTTAAGAATGTTTACATTTCAGTGAAATTCAATGTAACACAAGTTTATACAATTAGGAAGTCATAATGAACTGTAAATCCATTTTAGTTTAAACCGTTTACATGGCATTTGCTATGATTTGTCATTACTCTTGAATTTGTGAAACTTGATACACATTTTTGTTTTGATACACATTTTTGGTGTTATTTTTCATGTGTGAACATCGGCTGGCAGCGCTGACAGTTGACACCAAGGACCTCCAACGGCACAAAAGTTAAGTCTAAAAAAAGGCTTTTCATTATTTATTAAAGAAACTCTTATCTCTGGTTTTACCTTGGACCTTTGTCATTTTATATAGACAAATCTAATGAACTGCGGCTAAAATGACATGGTTTATGAAATATGTGCTACACCATGGACCTATTAATTGTTTTATTAAACTGTTGACACTAATTTATTTGAGAAATAGAAGTAATGTCATCTCTGATTTGAGCACAGTGTTAGTATATTTGCTTAAAACTAATAATCATTTTTATTATTGGCTGTCAGAGAGTTGCTGCCATATATCATTGGGTAGCTGGGAAGTTGGACTTATGAGTGCAACTGATAAGTTCTCAAACTACTTATACTTCCACATCAAAGCGGCATGTGTACAAAGATAAGTTCTCAAACTACTTATACTTCAAGCATATTTAAATTGAAGTTTATATTTTACTGCAACTGAATTTTGAGTTATGCTTATTTATTAATTTCAAAAACTACAAGTACGCTTTTCAAACTCTAAACTCAATTATAATTGTTTAGATCATGGTTTGGCAATGAGTTCTATAAAAACTCAATTGTTAATTATTCTTATGTGCTATATATATTATATGGATGTACATAAGTATATATATATATATATATATATATATATATATATATATATATATATATATATTTACTTAAAGCTGGTGGTGGCTGGCTTATAGCCGCCAGTGGGCTGGATTATGCATGTCCTGGGCTACCTGTTGGCCAGCCTGGTATGACTTTGAGTGTTGTAATGATAGGCTTATCTCATTGCTACTGTTCTATAAAGATAGCACTTCTTTTCCTAATTTAGTGCATTTCTTCCTTCGAACATGTTTTTTTAAATGACATATCTAGGGTTTTGAGAAAATCAAACAGAAAATATGGGGGGAATTTAAATTGTGGTACTCCATGAACATGAAGGGAGTGCTCGTTCACCCCACCAATTTCTATCGAGCAATAAAACTCATATCAAATCATAGGCAAAGCACACGATCTCCTCGCATTTCCAAGAATGATGAATTCCACATGATAAAAACAGTAGGTTACCTTAAAAATCCAATCACGGTAGATGTTTTGGATATAGGGGACACCACTTCCTATCCCAACCCGAGAGAGAACGCTAGTAGTCCTTCTTCCTCCGGGCTGAAGAAGACCTCAGTGTGAATCCCAGATATGGGTTAGTTATGTTTCAAGAGAGGAAGAGGAAGACTCGATTGGGCTTGTCTAAGTGCGCTAATGGTGAATTCCACAACATAAAAACAGTAGGTTACCTTAATAATCCGACCACGGTAGTTGTCTTGGATATAGGAGACACCACTACCTATCCCAAACCGAGAGGAACGGTAGTGGACTTGGCAAAACTCGACAATATGGATTTGTTCTGTTTCTAGGGAGGAGGAAGAGGGAGACTCGGTTGGGGTCGTCTAAGTTCGCGCTGACTGTTATAGCATGGGATGGATTTTTATGACTTCGTGATTTCCGCCAGTGCCATCACGATTGATTTAGTTTTGATTTGTTTCCCTTTTGATTGTTTCATTGACGGCCCGTCATTAGCTGATTGATTGATAATTGATTAGTTTCCCTTTTGGTTGATTGATTTGACCCTGATTTTATTAGTAAATTCAATTATATTCTCGGACTCACAAATAATACTAAAATATTTAATTGTATTTAATAAATTTGTTATTAATTTGTTATTACAATACGGGCACATAGATATTGATTAATTTGTTATTTAAATATTAGGTCCATCATATGTAGTACAATACGGGCACATAGATATTGATTAATTTGTTATTAATAGTTATTGAGCTGTCAAATTGATGCGTGTGTATTTTCTTAAATCCCAATGTTAATTTTATTTAAATCATCACACAATTTATGTTGTACCGAGATTTTATAACTTGTTTAATAAAAACACATAGTAAGAACAACATATAATATTTAAACAATAATCGGTGATAATAAAGGCACAAACCAAAAAAAAAGCAATGTAATCGTTTTGCTCCTTAACGTTGTAACAAAAAAACACAGTGGCGTGGCCTATTACATAATCTATTTAATAGGCCTATCAACAATGCGACTAAGATAATATTTTATATCAGCAGGAAGAAATCTCATGTATCCATTTATCTCATGTGCCAATAAATCAACAAATAAATTTTGTCGTAGTTCCGTAACATCCTGTAAAATTTTTTGATAATAATTGAAAAAATCAGTATTAGTAAATGATGACACGTTGGTAAAAAAAACATACGAAACCATCTGGACTCATCGTACAAATAGTTGTTTGTTTCGGTGTATTCCACACTCTCATATACTGGAGAACAAAGAGTCCAGATGCGTTTCTGTAAAAAAATCAGTATTAGAATTTATACAATTAGACGAGTAAGTTACATAACATGATTAAAAATTATCCATCTATGTCATGTACAACATTATTTTCACGCCTGAATTTCCAACAAAAGACATTTTCATACCACTCTGGAATATGTTCAACTACGACCTTTTGATAGTCAGCGTTAAATCCAAGGATATGCTTGGCATACATCAAAGGTGGGTGTTCTTTACACCATTCAGGAAGAGGTGTGGGGTCATACATAATAAGGGTCTTTTTTTCTTGATCAAAAACATGAAGGTATAGCTTTGTATAAGTGCGCCATGGCAAAAGAAACTATAAAAAACATAGTTATTAGAATATTATGTCAAAGATATCACTGAACATCTAATAAGAGCAGTAGCAAGCGTCTTACATATCTGCAGTCTTGTAGCTTGTATTTCATATCCCCACATATAGCAATTGCATCCGCCAATTCTTTGAGACTTACTTTTGTACGGAATTCAGTGCCTGCATTTACATTACATTTGGTCAATGCACATCGGCGCGGCATGGTAAGTATAAATAAAAACATATTTTATAGAACGATTCAATAATTAGAAAATTATGCTTACACAGAAGATTAGGTCCATGTGATGTTTCGTGATAGCATTGTATCTTGTCACTGTTCTAAATTCCCGAGTTGCCTGAAAACGAACAGCTACGTTAAAACACTCTTTAGAAATGACCCGGTGGGTCATTAACAACTCTTGTAGGTCCTAGACAGTAAGTTTAAGATAGGTTGGCTCAAACCCTTTAACCCAAACCTTCCTGAAACACATATAACAATAATGATAGTTACATTATAGATAATAGAACACGCATCGATATTAGTAAAAGTAAAAAAAATCATGTCACTTACGTCAACATATCTTTGTCCTGGATAGACATGACATAATCACAAAGTAACTCAGTCAGATCTTTCTTGTTCATTGGCACATCTTTCATAACTTTGAATGCCCACAACTTATCATGTTCTTCATCGATCGGGAAGACTTGTTCATTCTTATGAGTTTCGATGTGTTGAGTTGTGGCCTTTTCAAGGGACACAATATCAGGTTGTTTCCTTTTTTTCCTAGATTCTTGGTCAGGAATTTCCATAGAATCAATTATAGCACATTCAGATGGACTACCTATACTTTTAGTGTCATCGATATACAGGGCTCCCTTTATTTTATTTAATTCCGACGATAATAAGATTGCTACAAGCTTGAGTCTGAATTCTTTCATATCACCCTGCACATATTATGTAGGTAAACACATATGCATATAGTGCACACATCTTTTGTGTGAAGCGTTTATATAATATTACTTGAGTGAACTGATCTGATAATTCATCACCGGTTCAGTACTCCATAAAGTTTATTAAAAACAATCCGCATGAAAAGCTGCACGCACAGGCCAAAGGTTTTTTTTAAGATCAGTGTATCATGATTGAATAGAAACGTCAAAACATATATTTCTGTAGTGTGACTTACCCATCCTTTTGTAAGTAGTCGTCGCGGAAAATTTCAGTAATAGGCCATTTATTAACATAAACATCCTTCCACTTTGTCTCTGTTATGCTGACCTCTTTTAGTGCATAATCTATCTGTTTTTGCAATCCGTCACGCTATTTATTTCATACATAAAGGAACTAATCAACAAGCCTGTGATGAACAAACATTTTGTATATGATAGATGTCTAGAGCAAGTATGTACCACTTTATTTAGATCAGCACGCCCAAACATACTACCCAAAGAATCAAGCACCTGGACCTCACGTTTGGTACCATGTAGAACGGCAAGGTACCAGTGTGTATGTGTAACATTGATTGGTAGGAACACCTATCATGACAAATCATAAACATCCTGTGAGAACTATATAATAGATAGTGCAGGACACATTGAGTTATTTTAATAAAAAAAAGGTACCATGTCGTGATCCAAGTAGGTTAACACCCTTTGAACTAAAGCTGGACAACTATCACGGTTAGTATAGTTGCTAGCAATGGTCCGATGCTTCCTCCA
>CM039125.1:40992741-41014576 GCA_022036555.1 Microstegium vimineum
CATGAATACGTAACAACTCTTCAGCTATATTATATATATAAAGAAGATTAGGTATAATCTGTTGTTTAGCGGGCTCCTAAGAATTTCTTGGTCTGCTATTATAGTAATAGGTATGTACCGCATGGTCTTACATACAGCCCTTTGTAGGTCAACAAATGGTAGAGACGTAGAGTTATTTTGCATCTTGATAGTGGAAGAATGGGAATAAATTTAGCTAGTCTTGCATACCACTTTGTTCGGTTGAACTTATCAGCCATGGTATACATTCTCAACCAACCGAACAGGTTAAAAAACAGTCTTAGATTGTCCGTACTCATCATCCTCTAAATCGATCATCTATCCGTCTTAGTCATCAAGATTCTTTCCTCTATACATTTTTTTTCGCATCCATCATCCTCTATATCTCATACTCTATACTAATTATCAACAGTGGAACCCACTTATCACTTTATTTAAATATATTCATGTGTGATCTTGTTTTGAAAGATTTATTAAAACAAATTTAATAGTGTAAACGGAATTTAATTTAATTTTTAGTTTGTCAGTTATAACATTTTTTAGTTCATTTAAAAAGTAGCAGCAGCAGTGGGCCCGCTGCAACCTGCCTCGCGCCTGCTGCATCCTGCCTCTGTCCGTATACACTCTGTCTCCGGTCTCTGTGTCCCTTCGGTATCCGCTGTGCGTACGCCAGGAATAGCGGACGGGAGGGCGTCCGCTTGAATAGAGTAGGAAGATACCGTACCCGTTGCAGCCTTTTTTTTCTCAAGGCAGTACAGATTTAGCGTACGCGGTGCGGATAACATTAGTGTGAAAGAAGGGCAATGCTACGGTACAAACTCTACTTTCTAAGAGGTAATACCTCAAACAAATCCTAGCCATTGATTTTCTAGATTTTTGAAATTAACAAATTAATTAATCTAAAAAAAGGAAATATTGTTACATCACCTTGTTATTACCGGAAACGAGCAAGGGCCTACGGCCCCTTCCTTTTATGGGGCATCGTTTCCTTTACTCTTTGCACGAGAAATACTTTAAATATTCAGTTAAAAAATAAAATACGTGTACTAAAGAAATTAGTAATCAACATGTATATTATTTGATCCATGAACTTTAGCAATTAAAAAATATGTTTACAAAATAAAAGTTAAATAAAACTATACTACATAATCGAGTAGATTTATAATTTACGCTAACACGTTATCTGCCCTAACATACATGTTATGTTAGCTAGCCACATAACACACCACACGCTAACCACACACACATGATCACGTATATATAAGCTAATCACGTACACACGCACACTTGCAAAATAACGTACACGTTCCACGTATATCAGTATAAAGTTGTCACATATAGTAACGAGAATACATTAGTATAAAGTTATAGAATAAATTAGATTGACCATATTAGTTAATGATCACACATGCATCAATCAAATCAAAAAAGATTTTTTTATATTTAAAATTTTCTTTATTTATCCTATTTTATAAAATAAAAATGAATTAAATATACATTTCATCTATTACCTCCTTAGATGATCATGACCGTTCGATCGAAGTAAATGAACAACTCACAGTTATTTGGAGGTACCACAGCAAAAGCCGTGAAAGAAATCATGAGGGACTTGTCATATGTGTGTTGGAGTAGATTAGATGAAACTTGGTCTAATTTTTACCTAGTGTACTTTAACACGTAGATTGAAATGGATACGAGGTCTAGGGATATGCAAGATAAGAGCGTCCAATATATCTTTTAAGTTACATCGTCACTATAAGTTGTTTTAATTAGGAAAGTTAATTACAACCATTACAGAATATAATATAGAAAAACATTATTGCAAGATTATAGAAAAATTTGGGTTCTCTTCTTTCTTTAGGTTGGTAATAAAGAAAAAAAAGTCTTGGGCTTTGTCACCTGTGTTGTAGTGCATCGTCCAAATAAGATCTAGAGAATATGCAAGATATATAAGAGCAAGTCTAATAGAGTTTTTATGCCACGTCTTCTCTGTAAGTTTTTTCAGGAGAGTTAATTACAACTATTCCAGAATATAGATAAGCACTGTTGGAAGAGATTATCTAAAATTTGGGTTCTCTTCTTTCTTTAGGGGAGATAAGGCAGTTTCTAGAAATCCTCAAAATAGATAAACAAACTGCTGGTGCAGCTGAATTTGACAATTGCTGCAAGTTTTTAGGTACAGGAGATTTAATTAAGCTTTCTTAATTAGCTCTAGGTCATAGGTTTCACATAGTGGTGAAGTGCATATACACGAACAATGTATAAGCACCGGCAACGAAACAATACAAATTATTAGAACGAAGACATCACACACCATTACAACTTTAGCGTTATTTACTTTGAACTACAGACATGCACAAGGATAGCAGATTTGGCTACACCAATCTCGCGTATGGGGACAATCCAGTCGATCTCTAAATTAGGAGCACTGATGTCCGCACACGTACTCACGCAGATAATATGCGATGGTCCTTCCTTTCAAGGCAATAACCTGCATGGTTAAAGCAGAGTTCATAGTTGTAGTGCGTACCCTTTGAATTTAAGAATTCGATGGGAACGTTTAGGGATACAAGTCCAAATTATTTTGGGTCATTGGGTCGACCTAAAAAATTAATCGAATGAAGTAGAATGTCATTTTCATAGTTTGAGAAAAATGGAAAAATGAACTAGAATGACATTTGACCGTAATTAATTAGCTGACCCATAAAAACACCATTGGGCACCCACTTGCATCCGTAGGAACATTCAAACAAAACCATGCACTTTTCACGAAAATCCTTTCTACTTCCAGATGTAACTACTACCATCCTATATAACCAGTATTGTCTGAGCGGGTATTGAGCATGCCGTTTTTTTTTATCGAGTGAACTCGGTGCATATACTGTTTCTAGCCATATATAACTTCAGTATATATAATGACTCCGATCAAGTAACCATCATAAAATATGTAGCAAGGTACGTACCAAAACTTAAAATACCTTCAAGGAGGTAATAAACAAGTAGTGTTTAGTAATTGCTTACGCAAAGTATAAATGCTTTGGAGTACACTCACGATAACTTCAAGGATATATCGGAACCATCATCATTGTCGAGCGAGCTTCCTGAATGCAATGCAGTCATTACAGATTCAGATGACTGTCGATCTTCAATGAGGACATTTTCTGTACCAGAAGCAACCACCACTGTGCCAGCCGTTAGCACCTGAGGCATCTGCATATATACAAGAATAATAAAGGAATTATAAACATGCTCTTTGCTTGCCAGGGGACACTACATAGAGAGATGATATATGTTACCTGTTCTTTTAGACGGCTGTTCTCATCTTCCAGCTGTGTGCTCTGCAACAAATGGATAACAAAATTGCATGATTAAACCGTCCATTCATTTCAGGGCCCGTTGATCCTTGAAACTAAATTCATTTTAATAATTATTTTTTTAGTAAAAAAAATTAAGCTAATATAGTTTTATATGAAATATATTTATAAATTATTATCATCCACCCAAGGGAGTTATTTATACATTGCATTTCTATTTTAGGTAAGTGAGTTGAAGAGCGTGCTATAAGTTTGAAAGTGGAAATAATCTATAGAATCAAATGACATCTCTCAGGCTCACCCTATGAATTTGATATAGATAAGCTCATATGTGAACTTAGGAAGTTGCGAAATTTATTTCAAACCAAATAGCCAAGCTAATCCATTGAGTAGATTCTAATTCCACCAAAATGAAAACATATACAAACAGCCCCTTAATGTATTTTGGTTGCATTTATGCATGTATGGTGAATGATTCACTTGGTTCAGTTAATTCCATTTGAAAAAATTCAGGGAAAAAGTCACACTCTACTTCCAAACATCCCTACAAAAAATCTGTTGAATTGCAGATGCTCGACATTTTCATTAAATATGAAGTATTAGCATTCCCAAATAGAAACGATTTTTTGGCCAAAAAGAATATACATATTGCTGAAGATGTCATAGTCAAATAAATATAAGATTTTATGTGAAGGAAGATGGATTGCATGGTATAATAGATTGATTATCTGAGAAGAGTAATGTATATCCTTGTATAGGCAAGATTACCATACGGTCAGGCTTATTGTATGGCACTAAAGATTATAGTTTTTTCCTTGCAAATTGAGCCATTACCTTGTGGACCACTCTATCAAATTGAGCCTCTAGTGTGCTTCTACCGTTAGTTTCAGTTAATTTTTTGACGTTGCATTGCTAGGAGAGCCATTACCATGAATTGCATTAATACCAATTTTGTCTAATAATGTTGCTTTTGCTCTAAAAACATCTCATGTGCATCACTATTGGATAGGATATAATAGGAGACACATCCTATATGTGCATCCACTGTATGCACCAAAGGGGAGCGACCGATGAGCTAGGGCTAAGGTGGTGTTTGGTTCATGTCATGGGAACGAGAACGACAATGGGATCCGATACCGATGTGATCTATTGCGTTTAATGGATACCGGAATCTGTTTGGTTAGGTAATGTAATCGGCTAGTCCAAGACGAAGCAGGGAGCAACAAGCCAGAGACGACATGGCCGATGCCCGACGCGGACTGTGGAGCGGCGGCGGAGATAACAGCGCCACGAAGGAATTGTAACGAGAAGCGGCGGCGGCGGATACTGAAGCCCGTGAGGGGAATCGCGGCGGCGGCGGCGTCGGACACCGGAGGCCGCGCACGAGGGATTCACGAGTTGCGACGCCTAGCGCGAGCGGACGGTCGAGTGGACGGGGAAGGAAATCGATAACGCTGGTTTTGGAGGGGTATCAGAGTTGTATACAGCCGAAACGGATACCACTGTTAACGGATACAGACTGATTGAACCAAACCGAATCAACCCTATGGGTTCACGCTGCTAATAGATGACAGGCAAAATTAGTCGAACCAAACAGCACCTAAGTTGCACTGCCAGACCGCTGAGTTGGGAAAGCATGACCTACAGAGGCATGGGCTGCTGCATACTGTGCCGGAGTGCGCTCAGTGTGCCGGTGCAGTTCTCCCAAGTAGTCTAAGTCCTGTCAGCTGGAGTGGTTGACCAAGGGTTTCAAGGAGGACGACACCGAATTGTTGATGCGTTAGATACCCGTACATTACGGTGGCACGATGTGCCGTGAGGTGAAGCAACCAGAGGGATCGGGCACGAGAATGAAGAAGCAGTTCTGAATGAAGGGACCTTTAGTTCCGGTTGGTAATATCCACTACTACAGGATTCATTTACCGCAACGTTGGCATTTGGAGCCCGGAAGCGGACATCTTAAGCGTCCGCTGCGGTAAATCGCCACGATTTATGGCAACGGGCATCTTAAGGTGTCCGCTGCGGTAAATCAATTAACCGCATCGGGCATCTTAATGTGCCCGCTGCGGTAAATAGGATATTTACCGCAGCGGACACCTTAGAATGCCCGTTGCGGTAAATCAATTAACCGCAGCGGACCTCCTATAAGGCCCGTCACGGTTAAGGCTGAAGCCCATTAGGCTCAGGGCAAAGCCCAATAGCCTCAGCACATATAAAAGAAACCCTTAGGGTTTCCTCTCAGAATCCCCCCCTTCTCGGGTTTCCTCTCAGAATCCCCATCTCCCTCCTCCCTTCTCTCCCCTCTCCGACACCCCTCTCTCGATCTCGCGGCCGCGACGCGCGGCCGGGCCGCGGCGACGCCGACGCACTCCCTGGCCGACGGCGGGTTCCACCGACCATCCCCTCCCCTCAACAGCGGCGGCGCTCCCGACCATCCCCTCTACAGCGTGCGGCAGCGGGCCTGCCCTCTGCCGATGGTGCGCAGCGCGGGCAGTTCGCGAGCACCGGCAGCGGCGGCTGCAGTGCAGCAAGCCAGAACCCTAGATGGGCTCGTCAGGCCCGTGGATGGGCTCGGCGGGCCTATCTAGGGTTTTTTTTTGTTTTTTTTTAAAATCTTTACCGCAACGGGCATCCTAATCTGCCCGCTGCGGTAAATGGATTTACCGCAGCGGCCCCTTTCGCCCGCTGCAGTTAACCTTTTCTTTACCGCAGCGTGGCAGCGCAAGCGGAAGCTGCTGCCCGCTGCGGTAAATCGGTTTTGACCGCTGCGGTAAAGATTTTTGTAGTAGTGATCAACCCGGACCCTGTAGTCCCGGTTGATGTTATGTACTGGGACCAAAGGAACCTTGATGGGTTGGTTCAAAAGGAAAACATCCCATTTGTTGTTAGATGTCACTACTACAGGATTCATTTACCGCAGCGGTGACATTTGATGCCCGGCAGCGGACATCTTAAGCGTCCGCAGCGGTAAACTGGTGGCCAGCTTAGGCAGCTGGCCACTGTGTTGCCCACTGTGGTTATTCAATTTACCGCAGCGGGCCACATAACCCACCCGCTGCGGTAAATGAACATCTACCGCAGCGGGCAGCTTAAGCCGTCCGCTGCGGTAAATCTATTTACCTTAGCGGGCGGATTATGCTGCCCGCTGCGGTAGGTGCTCATTTACCGCAGCAGGCATATTAAGTTGTCCGCTGCGGTTATCCCCGTCCTATAAATAGCAGCAACCCTCCCTCCTTCTTCCCCACGACTTCTTCTCTTGCAAAACGTGGGGGGCGGGGAGGTGTTGCCCGAATTTTTCACCAAATCTTCAAATTCAGTTTTAGAGCTTTGATTTGGGGGAGTAGAACACGAATAGAGGTACATGATTGCTCTCCCACCCCTCTTTCTCCCTCGTTTTCTCTCTTTTTAGTGCAATTCCTCATGTGGATCTAGATCTAGATCCATGCGATCCACCTTGCATGGATCTAGATCTAGTTTGTGTTTTTAGTCTAGATTCTTCATAGATCCATGTACTAGATCATATAAAACATGTGTTTTTTAATCTAGATTCACCGGTGTGGCAAAGTTTTGTACGTCTTGATCTCTCGTCTTGTTGGGGGCGTAGTTTTTGCCGAATTTTTCACTAAATCATCAAATGGAGTTTTAGAGCTTTGATTTGGGGAGGAGAGGGCAATAAGAGGTACATGATTGCTCTTCCACACAACTATTTCTCTCTTTTATTCTCACTTTTTAGTGCGATGTCTCATCATCTGTGTCTAGATTCATGAAGTAGATCTATTTTTTTATATATAGAACTTTGTTGGGACTTGCTTGGGTATCTTGTTGGGTTTCAACTCTAGCCTACCCCAACTTGCTTGGGACTACAGGCTTTGTTGATGTTGATGTTGATGTTGATAGAACTTTGTTGTTTTGTCGTGTGTTAAGCTACGATGGGCAGGTCTGAATGGATGTACCACATTGATAGAGTGCTTGATCTTCGGTACCTTAGCGAATTGAGGAAGTTTATGGCAGCTGCGAAAGCTCATCGTGCTAGTTTGAAGCGGACGACAACCGTATGTCCATGTTCTAAATGTCGTAACCTCAGAGGCTACCCAAATGGTACGGTGCAATCACATCTGATTGTCAACGGCTTTATGGAGGGTTACACGGTTTGGACTTCTCATGGTGAACAAAGTCTATAGTGAGCTCGTCGACGGCGACGGTGAACAACCATGATCATGTTCGACCATCATAACCTTCCGTTCTAGTGCCAGCCGCCACCGACGATGGCAACAATTCTTGTGACTACATAACAGTTGAAGAACTGCTCAAGAACATTCCAGATGATGGTGCCGACGACGGTGACACTACTGAAGATGCTACTCTGAGGGAACCCGAAGATGTCCAGCTCTTTGAGGATCTAGTCAACCACATCGACGAGGATGATGTTATGTTTGGCAACCCAAAGTGGTTGGAGAATTTTAGGGAGATGAAGCAGGCGACAATTGATCCTCTGTACCAGGATGGTGGAAAATGTCCGGAGGGGTGTACGATGCTCCGTTTCAAACTCCATATGCTGATGATGAAGGCTCGACATGGTTGGTCAGACATTGGCTTCAACGAGTTGTTAAGTTACCTTTCTACGACGTACCCTACGGGAGGTAACAAGGTGCAAGCTAATACATATCGAGCGAAGAAGCTGATCCGTCCAGTGGCGATGAAAGTTAGAAAGTTTGATGTCTGCCCTAACCACTGCATCATGTACCGGGGCGAGAAGTATGAGAACATGACTAGTTGTCCACACTCTGGATTCAGTCGGTACAAGAGGAATGTCGGTTGCCGCATGGATGCAGACGACATTCTTCCGAACAACAACAAGAAGAAGCCAAGTGCTGCGGCCAAGCAGATCTCGGCTCAGCAAGACGAAGAAGAAGGTTACACGTTGAGGAAAAGCCCTACGCTATCCGTGGGGTACCTACCTGTGGTCGATTGTCTGCGTGCACTATTCGGGAATCTAGAGGATGCGAAGCTGATGTCATGACATGCATCTACTGATCGGGTCAAGAACGATGGCAAGCTACGACACCCCTCCGATGCACAATAGTGGAAGGATTTCGATAAGGAGTACCCAGACATGTCCGGTTCGCGTTGAATACCGATGGGATGAACCCGTTCGGTAAGCTAAGCAGCTCGCACAGTACTTGGCCAGTCGTCCTAAGCATCTACAACCTACCTCCCTGAGTTTGTCTGAAGCGCAAGTACCTTATGTTGCTTACCCCGGTCTGTTCTCACTATCGGGGCAGATCAAAAGGAAGACTGGATGTGTAGTTTGCATCGACGAGACTTGCTACACTTACCTTTCGAGTTCCACCAAGCTGGTGTACACTCAGCATAGAAGGTTCCTTAAGGCCAAACACAGGTATAGAAGAAATGATATGAATGAAATACTTTGACAATAAGGATGAGTCACAACGACTTCCAATGCCGCAGCCAAAGTGGGGGCCAAAGGTGTATGAGATGGTGAAGGATATGGATGAGATAGAGTTCGGTAAGAAGAAGAAACCACCAGAGGAAGGGACAAAACCGACTAGGAAGCGAAAGCGCGACAACCAGGCATTTCCTGATGATAATGTTCCAGTCATTCCTTTCAAGAAGAAGTCGATCTTCTTCAAGTACCTGTCGTACTGGAAAACACTACATACACCACATGCAATCGATTGCATGCACCTCGAGAAGAATGTGTTTGAGAGCACGATCGGTGTTCTGCTAGACATTCCGGGCAAGACGAAGGATGGGATCAAGTCACGGACCGATCTTGTCAACCAGGGCATTAGAAAGGAACTCCACCCTAGAAAGCCTCAGAATGGTAAAGTTGATATCCCATTGGCTGCATACAACCTCACACATGCCGAGAAGGTGACTTTTTGCAAATTGATGAGGGGTATCAAGGTGCCCACCGGTTTCTCCTCCAACATCAAGAGCCTGATCTCCATGAAAGACCTCACAATGACCGGCTACAACTCACATGACTGTCACGTCATGCTCACGGTGTTCCTTCCAATATTGATAAGAGCTATTAGTCCAGAATATGTGAAGATGGTGATAACACATATGTCATACTTCTTTAACTGTATCACGCAGAAGGTCATCGATAAGGCAGAGTTGCCTGCCTTAAAGGAGTTCATTGTGGAGACCCTCTGTCAGCTCGAGATGTGCTTTCCACCGGCTTTCTTTGACATTATGCCACACCTGATGATGCACATGATTGACCAGATCGAGCAATTGGGCTCAGTGTACCTACACCAAATGTGGACGTACGAGCGCTTCATGTCCACATTGAACAGGTACGTCCATAATCGTGCTTACCCTGAGGGTTCTATGATCGAGGCGTACACAACCGAGGAGTCAATCAACTGGTGTATGAGGTACATTAAAGACGCGAGGGCGATTGGGTTGCCTGTGCACCCGCACGAGAGAAGAACCGAAGGGACAGGGTGCGTGGGCCAGAAAGTTTGCACTGATATACCTAACAAAGAGGTGGAAGATGCTCATTATAGCATCCTCCATCAGTTGGTGAGCATGGAAAAATACGTTGAACAACATCTGGAAGAGCTTCGCACTACTCATGATGGAAAGCGCACGGAGGAATAGGTCCGGAAAGAGCACAGGAACAGTTTTGTTCAGTGGATCAAAGAGCAAGAAATATCGATTGATGACGATGACAGTGACACTGTAAAGAAGCTTGCGCAAGGCCCGTCGACCCAAGTCACCACATGGCAGGGGTATGATGTGAAGGGGTACAGGTTTCACACGAAAGAGAAGGACAACAAGAGTGCGGCACAGAACTGCAGTGTTCGATACGAGGGCGTAGACGAGTTGACACAAAAAAGGACACAATTCTATGGGCAGATCGAAAAAATATGGGACCTTGAATATGGACACAACTTACGCATAACCGGTTTCAAGTGTCATTGGGTCAACCCGAAATCAGTTGTAGTGGACAATTACGGGTTAACCACCGTGAACCTCAAAAGCACGGGCTACAAAGACGATCAATGGGTACTAACAACCAATGTAGTGCAAGTGGCGTACTATATCTATCCACCGGATACAAAGAAGAACGTGGTCGTGTCCGGAAAGCAACGGATCGTGGGAGCTGATGGGGTGCAAAGCCCCGAGCAGTACAACAACTATGCGGAGCTCCAACTTTTTACAGATCATGAAAAGAAGATCAAGGTTGTCGAGGTCGGTTGCAAGCATAGCAAGATGAAGCCCTGGGCATGGAGTGGTAATGAGAAGAGGGTCGTGAAATCTCCCGCACCAAAATGAGATATGTGTGCCACACTTTTTTTTAATAATGTAGACCAACAAGTTTGTGACATGTGAACCTGGTTATAAATATAGATCTTGATGAGTTTCACAAACTTTGTATTTATAGATTTTATATTTGAATGCATTTAGAATTTAAAAACTTGAAGTCAAACATTTTAGACTTTAAAAACTTTGAAGTCAAACAAACTTTACCGCAGCGGGCAACCTAAACGCCCGCTGTAATAAATGATTTACCACAGCGGGCATCATAAAGCGCCCGAGTTGCTCGCTGCTGTAAACTTCTTCATATATAAGTGCGCCGCTATCCTCCCAAAATTTCTAAGTCCCTGCGCTGCAGCTATCTTCCCGAAGGGCTGCCGAATTATCGCGCCGCCGTCACCATTGCCGCCGTCGCGCCTCTACTCCTCTCCTCCACGCCTCTGGACCTCCTGCGGTCGTCGTCCGCACCCTCCGTACTCGCGTCGTACGCACGCGGCCGCCGAGAAGCCTAGCTCTGGGCCGTCTTCACGCCTTCCTTTTCGTCCGCCCGTGGCCGAACTCACGCTGTCCTCGTCGTCCGTCCGCGGCCCGCGCCGTCCTCGTCGTCCGCCCGCGACCAAACCCTAGCTCCGGGCAGGGCGAGACTGTCGTGAGCTCTCTAGCTATAGATCTACATCTAGATTAGATTAAGGGAGGACAGAGAAAAAGCTTGTGTCTTTTTTATCTAGTTTTATAATTTTATATGCCTAAAAGCTTTTGTTGTTGTGTACGGTTTGTAGCCAATATGGATAGGTCAGAATGGATGTACAAGATTAATAGAGTACTTGATCTGCGGTATCTCAGCGAAGTGAGGAAGTTTATTGCCGCTGCGAGAGCTCACCGTGATCGATCGAAATGGAGGACAATCGTGTGTCCGTGTTCTCACTGCAAGAATCTGTGGACAGGTGCAATTTCATTTGATTCGGTTTGGTTTCGTAGAGAATTACACGGTCTGGACTCAGCACGGCGAAAGTGTCGACCCCAGTGGTGGTGGGGCATCTGGAGTGAGCTCGACATCGACGGCGGCGCACCAAGAGCCACGAGCGCCACACGTCTCATGTTCAGATACAACAACGGTAGCCTACAATGACAACAACGATGGTGATTATATCACGGTGGAGGATCTACTCGAGGACATGAAAGATGATCATGGTGGTCAGGAGGCCACCGTGCAGCAACCCGAGGATGTGCAGCTTTTTGATGATTTAGTGAAGCACATCGATGAGGACGACGTTGTGTATGGTTCCCCGAAGTGGTTGGAAAATTTCAGAGAGATGAAGCAGGCGTCACTTGATCCTCTGTATCCGGATGGTGGCGAATGTCCGAAAGAGTGCACCGTGCTTCGTTTTATCCTCCACATGTTGATGATGAAGGCCCGACATAGTTGGTCTGACAACAGCTTCAATGAGTTGTTAAGTTACCTTGCTACAACGTAACCGAAGGGTAACAAGTTTCTCGTGAATACTTATCGAGCAAAGAAGTTGATTCGTCCAGTGTCGATGAAAATTCGAAAGTTCGATGCCTGCCCTAATCACTGCATCATGTATCGGCCGAGCACTAAGTATGAGACGATGACGATCTGTCCGCACTGCAACGCAAGTCGTTACAAGAAGAAGAAGAAGGGGGGTCCGAAGAAGGGGGGGTCCGCATGGCTGTCGTGTGGATGCAGACGGCGACGAGTCATTGTGAGGTGGTCCGAAGAAGAAGAAGGGGGGCAAGAAGAGCATTGCTGCAGAGAATCGCATCGCGGCTCAGCAGGATGAGGAGGAAGAGGGCTACACGCAACGGAGAAGCCCGACAATGTCGGTGTGGTATCTGCCTATGATCGACCTCCTGCGTGCACTATTCGGGAACCCAAAGGATGCTAAGCTGATGTCGTGGCATGCATCAGATGACCGCAAGAAGGATGATGACATGCTACGGCACCCGTCTGATGGCCAACAGTGGAAAGATTTTAACAAGGCATATCCGGAATTCGGCAATGAGTCAAGGAACATTCGGTGAGCTTAGCAGCTCGCACAGCACCTGGCCCGTCATACTCACCATGTACAACCTACCTCCCCATCTTTGTCAGAAGCGCAAGTATCTCATGCTAACCATGCTGATCTCAGGACCAAGGCAACCCGGTAACAATATTGATGTTTTCCTAGAACTGTTAATGGAGAAAATGCAGGAGCTATTTGATGTTGGGGTCAAGATGACTGATGCGTACCGCAAGGAGAAGTTCACCCTAAGGGTCATCATCTTTGTCACGATCACCGATTACCCTGGTCTCTTCTCACTGTCAGGGCAGATCAAAGAGAAGACTGACTGCAAAAAAGTGCATTGATGGGACATGCCACACTTACCTAAAGGCATCCTACAAGACAGTTTACATGAAGCATAGGCGGTTCCTTAGCAAAAGTCACATGTATAGAAGACTTGGTATGAATCAATACTTTGATAATCAGGTAGAGCTGCAGGGTGAACCACTGACATCGATTTGTTAGGGTCCAAAGGTGTATGAGATGGTGAAGGATATGGCTGACATCGAGTTTGGCAAGAAGAAGAAGCCATCAGAGGAGGGGACAAAACAAACAAGAAAGCGAAAGCGGGACAAGAAGACGGAAGAGGAGGAAACACCACATGTTCCTTTCAAGAAGAAGTCGATCTTCTTCGACTACCTGTCATACTGGAAAACACTAAACACACCCCATGCCATAGACTGCATGCATCTCGAGAAGAATGTCTTCGAAAGCACGATCGGTGTATTGCTCGACATCAAGAACAAGACGAAGGATAGTCTCAAATCACGGATGGATCTTCTCCATCAGGGCATCAGACATGACCTTCACCCGGGACCGCCTCATAATGGTAAAGTTGACATACCAGGTGCAGCATATAACCTAAGACGTGATGAGAAGATATCTATGCTCAACTTGTTGAGGGGTATCAAGGTACCGACCAGTTTCTCCTCAAACATCAAGAGCCCTGTCTGCATGAAAGACCTCACAATGTCTGGCTTCAACTCACATGACTGCGACGTCATGCTGTCGGTGTTCCTTCCCATCGTTATCAGGGCTATCGGTCCAGAGTACGTGAAGATGGTAATCACTCGAATGTCGTACTTTTTTAACCGCATCACACAGAAGGTCATCAGCAAAGCTGAACTGGTTGCCCTGAAGGAGTTAATCGTGGAAACCCTTTGCCAACTTGAGATGTGCTTTCCCCCTTCTTTCTTTGTCATTATGCCTCATCAAATGATTCACATGGTTGATTAGATCGAGCAACTGGGCCCCGTGTACCTACACCAGACATGGACATACGAGCGGTTCATGTCGACCCTGAACAGATATGTTCATAACCGTGCTTACCCAGAGGGCTCTATGATCGAGGCATACACAACCGAAGAGTCCGTCAATTGGTGTATGAGGTACATAAAGGATGGGAGGGCGATAGGATTGCATGTTCATCAGCACGAGGGCAGAACCTCCGGGAAGGGGTACACAGAACGACAAGTACGCACCGATATACCATACAAAGATGTGGAAGAAGCTCATTACAACATCCTTCATCAGTTGGTGAGCATGGACAAATATGTTGAAAAGCACCTAGATGAGATTCGCTCCGCACATGACGAACAACGCACGAAGGAATGGGTCCAAAAACATCACAAGAACAGTTTCATAGAGTGGCTTAAAGAGCAATGCATCCCACTAGAAGGAAGCCCTGATGAAGATACGGATACCGTTAAGAAGTTGATACAAGGGTCGTCCACTCAAGTTACGACTTGGCAAGGGTACGACGTGAAGGGGTACAAGTTCCACGCGAAAGACAAGGACAAGAAGAGCACATCACAGAATAGCGGTGTTCTATACAAAGGAATCGACGAGGCCACAAACAAGAGGACACAATGCTATGGATAGGTTGGCGAAATATGGGAGTTTGCCTAGGTGTCTTTCGTGTCGACTGGGTTAACTCGAAAACAGTTGTTGTCGACAGATTAGGGTTAACCACAGTGAACCTCAAAAGTACCGGATATAAAGATGATCAATGGGTACTTGCTACAGACGTCACGCATGTGGCTTACTATATCTATCCAGAGGACACAAGGAAGCACGTGGTCGTGTCAGGAAAGCAGAGAATCGTGGGAGCTGATGGTGTCCAGAGTCTAGAACAATACAACAACTACGAAGAGCTCCAACTTTTCACCGATCTACCACAAAAGGACAAGGCCATTGAAGATCGTTGCAACAAGAGCGGTCTAAATCCCTGGGCCCGGCCTGATGGTGAGGTGCGATCCGTGAAAGCGGCAGTACCAAAATGAGATGTAATAAAGTAGTGGACAAGTCATTTTTGTAACAAACTAGTGGACAAGTAATTTACATCTCATATATGAATATACTTATATACTTATATGAATATATATCAAGTATACTAAATTTATATCAAGTATACATCTCATAAATGAACTGAACATGTCTTGGTTAACCGCAACGGGCATTATAAGCTGCCCGCTGCGGTTAAGGTTTTCTATATATAGGGGGCGGGCCCCCGCGGGTCTTCTTCATCGCTGCGGTTAGGGTTATTCTCCCTGAAAGGCTGCCTAAGTCCAACGCCGCCGCCGCCGTGCTCCTCCCCGCTCCCCGCTCTCTGCTCCGCTCTCTCGCCGTCGGTCGCTCGGTGGTCTGCTCGTCGGTGCTCGCCTTCGGAGTTCCGCTCGCCCTCGGTGCTAGCCCTCAGTGGTCCGCGCCGCCGTCGCCCTTGGTGCTCATCCTCGGTGGTCCGCGTCGCCACCCTCGGTTGTCTGCGCCGCCCTCGGTGCTCACCCTCAGTTGTCTACGCCGCCCTCGGTGCTCGTCCTCGGTGGTCTGCTCCGCCCTCGGTGCTCGCCGGTGCTTGCCGGTGCTCGCCCTCGGAGGTCCGCTAGCCAGTGCTCTCCCTTGGTGATCCGCTCGCCAGTGCTCTCCCTGCTTGGTCGGTGGTCCACCGCCGGTGCTACTACCCCACCCCCCCCCCTCGGTGCTCCCCCTCGGTTTGCCTATGATGCTCACTTCTCCTCTATGATGCCTACAATGTTTTTCTGTGATAATGGGATGTGATGCTGCTTGTGATGTGTGATGCTGCCTGTGATGCAACGAGGCTGTGATGAAATGTCATTTTTCACTGAGCATATGCCACTAAACAGATGATGAAATTTTAGTTTTCAGTCACTAAACTGATGAAATGTTATTTTTCACTGAGCATATGGCTTTCTACTTTCTACTTGTATTGTACTACTTAATACTGAGTTAGCATGGCTTCTACTGAGCATGGCTTTCTACTTTCTACTTGTATAATTGATGGGTTGAGCATGGCTTTACTACTTAATACTTCTACTGAGCATGGCTTTCTACTTTCTACTTTGTACTCTACTCTTGTACTCTACTCTACTTACTACTTTCTACTCTACTCTAGTTACTTATGCAATGATGTGAAATACTACTACTCTACTACTAGTGGCATATGCAATGATGTGAAATACTACTTAAATGTTGAGGCAGCGGTGGCTATGATGATCAAATACCCCCCTCCTAAACTTGGATGGCTCGTATAATGGGTTGAATCTGAGCCAACTTTTTCTTTTAATTGAATTATGTACTTTATCTCACATGTATTTTCTACTTTATCTCATGGGTTTGAGCCAACTTGTACTATTACTACTTGTACTTGTACATGTACTCAACTTCAACTTGTAACCCACCCCCTACTTGTACTCTACTTCAACTTGTAACCCACCCTCTACTTGTACTCTACTTGTACTTGTACTCTACTTCAACTTGTAACCCACCCCCTACTTGTACTCTACTTGTACGTTATTACTCATCTAATACATACTTCTCTACTACATCTACTACTCCACTTGTACCCTACTACTTATACTTGCCTTCTCTACTTCTACTTGTCTACTCTACTTCTACTACTTTCTCCACTTGTATTCTACTACTTGTACTTGCCTTCTCTACTTCTACTTGTCTACTCTACCTCTACTAGTTCCTCCACTTGTACTCTACTACTTGTACATGCCTTCTATACTACTATACTACTTGTACTTGTCTACTATACTACCTATGTACTCTACTTCTACTACTATACTACTTGTACTTGTCTACTATACTAGTATACTGAAACGTCTCATGTGTATAGGTTACCTCTTCTAGTTTGACTTCAAATGGCGGCAGAGGACCCGTTCAACGAATGGAGGGACCCTACCCCTAGTCCACCTACTTCAACTGAATACGAGAGCCAGTTGTCCATTACACTTCCACGGCCAAAGAAGCCCCGTACCGCTGAGGACGATGATCCTACCTATGATGCAGAGGTTGAGGGTGATGCTGACTCTACCAATGGTGAGGGTGATTACTGCATGAAAGGGAACACATACGAGTATAAAAGAAGAGTTCCACGGATTGAAGGAGCAACTGCCAGCTCCAAACGTGAGGTAGAAGCCTGTTCTAGCTACATTTTTGACATGTACAAATAAGTGTGTGACAGAATTAATAATGCTCAAACCCCTGAACAGATCCCAATTATGCCTCTTCAGTTGGAGGTCAATGAGGCAGAAGGAGTGGCTCCCACTCCCGATCCCACTCACACTCCCGCTCCCGCTCCCTCGACGACATCATCCTCAGCGAAATCTAAGGGGGAGAAACGGAGGAGGGGGGAACATGGGAGGCACCAGAGGGATTTGACTGACGATGTCCACAGGATCCTTGAGGTGGGGCCAAAGGGAAGCTCATTGCAGCCTCTTCAGGTCATCGGCCGATACAACAACTAGGTGGGTTGCATAGTCAGGGAGAAGGTGCGCATCACTTGGCCGACCTGGCACGCTGTCTCAGACGATATCAAGGAGAATGTCTGGGGCAAGGTGACTAGGAAATTCACGTATCCAGAAGACGCCGACATGGCCAAATGCAAGGAGTGGGCACTGCACGTGGCGTCCTGTTCATGGCGCAACTTCAAGTCCATGCTTGCTAGGGATTTCTTTAAGAAGGAAAAGTCACCCGTCCACAAATACACCATGGTGATGGCGCACGTATGGGACGAATTCGTTCGGTTGAGGAGTACACCTGAAGAAGAGGAAAAAAACGCCAAGTTTAGCGCGTTGGCGAAGAAGAACAAGCATCCCCACCACTTGGGCATGATTGGCTTTGCTGGTCATAGGCCCCGGTGGCGGGCACAAGAACAAGCTAGACAAGAGGCAGGATTCCTCGATCCCTACGAAGGGGTTGATGGTAGGGAAAAAGACTTCATTTTTGCCCGTATTCCGAAGAGGCTCAAGCCAGGCGCGACCAGATTCAACGAGCCTCACTTCGAGGCGGTGGAGCAGGCTGTCATCGAGGCCAACAAATCCAAGGACTCCATCGAGGTCCGTAGAGGACACGACATGCTGACCAAGGTCCTTAGAACCCCTGAGCACCGTGGTCGCGTTCGTAGAATGCAGTCCAAAATGAGTTGGTTGTCCGTTGAGACCTGGAAAACTGACTCTACCAAGTACCGGTCAAGGGAAAGGTACAAGAAAGAAATCTTTCAGAAAGGATACGAGGAAGGCATGTCCGAAATGATTAGCCAAGGAATAAAGAAGGCCTTCATCAGCAACGACCACGAGATGGTGGCTATGAGGCCACATATGTTTCGTCAGGCTGGTCTTTCCGCGCCTCCGAGTCAAGTTCTAGAAAGACAATTGGTGCAGAGGCTACAAGACATCCAGCAAACCCTACATGTCCAGCTCCATATCCCGATCGGGCGGTCAGGCAAGAAGTTGTTTATCGCAGAGGGAGTTGTACTCATCGTGAACAAAATTGTGGAATTCAACATAGATGACATCCCTGAGAACTATGTCGTCGTGAGACCCGCCTGGATTGCGCCAAATCACGAAGATTATGAATTGGATCATCCTAGCTTACAGCGACACCGAATTCTAGGAACAACATTGGGAACAGAAATCTTGTGGAATCAAGAAGACGTTGAGATCGTCCCGGAGACACCAACTAGAACGCCGACCACCGACGGATCACAACCATCAGTTGCCGGATCTTGTCCCCCTGAACCGGAAGATCCGAATGACAGCAGAGATGGTGACAAGGACGATGGCGGGGACAAGGGCAAGGAAAAACCAGATGGTGATGGCAGGGACAAGGGCATGGACATGAGCACAAGCTCAACCCCTCCTCCAAATAGTCCACATGTGGATCCATCGAGAAGTCCACTTGCGGACCCATTTGCGGACCCACCTCCAGACCAACCAGGAAATACAGAGGCACCTATGGAGGACCCACCTGTGGAGCCACCGGAAAGTGTAGAGGCACCAACGGGGGACAAGGAAGGGCCAGCGGGGCAACAAGGCACGGAGGAGGCACCAAGGAGCCCACCAAGGAAGGATCCAGACATGAGCGCCAAATCGCTACCGTACACTACTACATTCGAAAGGTACGGTATCGTGATGCATAATATCATGTTCAACTTTCTATCCTAGCTATAAGATGGTAGTAACCTTTACTATACTCTCTTAAGGCCTCCAAATACTAGCCGACAACTATTTCCGGAGGACGAAGACTGTCCTGACATCTATGAGCGTGGGAAGTTCTTGATTCCTAAGGCACAACTCATACATGAGGAACTATGAGAAACAAGGAGATTTCATAGGTGGTATATGAAAGCTACAAAAGTCGGGATGTCAGGTTTTACAATCAAGATTCCCCCGAAGTACTTCCACTTGCCCGAAACTATTACTCTCCCCGTAGACTTCCGCAACATGTGGCATCTATTCCGGGAAGAAGACTTAGATGTTGTCCAAGTCACCCTATTCACTCTGTAAGTCTAATTGTCAGTTTGACAAATTTCAGCAATACTAGCTAATGGTCAACTATATACTTAGTATGGCTCGATGACTTCTCCGTGCAGGACGTCGGTGATAGTAAGCAACAAAAAGAGACATCCTGCTCTCTACCTCTCTCCAATGCATATTGCTGAGAGAGTCATCAAAAGGTACGAGATAACGGATCCAAAGTTGACAGCCCGGCAGAGGCAACAGAAATACGACGAGAATATGAAATAGGAGAAGAATTTGTCAAGGTACATAAATGGAGTGATGAAGAAGATTCACCCGGATGGGCCGCACTGTATCAAGGCGGCTTACCACTTTGGGTAAGTCAAAATTGTACATAGAGCTAAATGGCTAGGATTATAAACTTACATCATCGTCGTAACCTGTATTTTGTTTGAATGGTGTAGTAAGGGCCAAGTCGATGGACATTGGGTTTCATTTCTCATCTATCCTCAAGATGGTAGGGCAGTAATATTTGACTCGTTGAGGTTATTAAATAGAAAAGGGTACAAGGCCTTCGAAGATTGCTTGAAAACGTAAGTCACCTAGCTTATTGATCATTTAAGGTTTTCTCGTACGTATTCAAATTGTTGCTAACTAACACTAATGCATTTCGTACAGTGCTTACAGGGAATATCTAAAGGAGCCCCAATGCTGGGATCGAAGAAATGAAAAGTTGAAGAAGAAACATTCATACCACTTAAAGATCCGGCGTGAATTCCCCGTAAGTATTCCAAAGATTCAGTAATGTTTTCACATATATATATATATATATATATATATATATATATATATATATATATGTATTGTTCTAACATTTCTGTTTCGATCGTGCAGTGCGCTAAACAACCATATGGATCAAAGGCATGTGGCTTGTACACCTGCGCACACCTAAGGCAGTGCAAGGAGTACACCAGCAGCTGGAAGAAGTTCAAGACGGAAATCAAAGATTGGGAATGCATTACGAGAGACAAACTTGCTTTCAAGCAACTCAAGGCCGAGATCTGTAAGTTCCTACTAGAGAACTATGTGCTAGAAGGGCAAGAATTCTACGACGATGAGGGTGACCTGACGGTTCTACCGGAGTTCGAGAAGTTCAGGAAGTGGGACACCATGCTCCGTCCCACGGATTACAAACACCAAGTGGAAATTTGAATTTGAAATGTAATCCTGTGTTTCTTTTATGTATATGGTGGATGACAACAACTTATATGTGCTTGTGTATGGATATTTGGCTATGTGAATTTGAATCTGTGTATGAATGTTCAATGTATATATATGATGTTTATCTCTGCTATGATTTCTGTGAATTCTGGTTGTTGTATGAAATATGTAAATACTGCTCCAGATTCTGAAACTGCATTTTTATTTTTTTAATTAAAAAATTTAATTGTGGCGGACATGGTAACTTGCCCGCTACAGTTAATACATTAACCGCAGCGGTCGGCGTAAGCGTCCGAGCGTGCGCTGTAGGGTGCCCGCTGCGGTTAATGCTATTTACTGCAGCGGGCGCTGGTGACCGCCACGGTTAATGCTTGATTAACCGTGGCCTTATCATCGCAGCGGACGGCTTTGACCACTGTGATAAACAGTTTTTGACCGTCACCGTTAATCGGTTTTGACGTAGTGTTAATCCCATATATTTTTTCAATCGGGATTACGGATCCAAGACTAAAGGTCTTCCTTGAGAGACAAAAAGATAATTTAAATCCTAAGAGATGTCGTAGTGCTTGAGATTCAAACCCAAGACCTCTGGCCTCACACGTAGCTTTCTTACTAATTCAAGTCATTCTCCTTTTGAATTAACTCATGGAGGACCTTTAATTAGTCCCAGCTCGTGACAACAAACGGGACTAAAGTATGACTTTCCAGTTGGTGTTACCAACCGGGACAAAATGACCTTTGATGCATGTGAAATTTAGACCCAGGACTAACATTAGTCCTACCCCCAACAGAGCTGAGCCTAAAGATGCGAACCAAAAGTCTTTTCGCTAGTAGTGATAAAATTAACAAAAAACAATCAGGTCATATAATCATTTCTCACCTTTTGTTGTAGTTCGCCGATTTGTTGCATGAATAGCTGGTCCTGAAGGGAGATGAATTGTATGGAAAAACAGTTATACACAAACTCAAACAAGAATCCGAAGGATGTAGAAAACTCTACTTGAGCAGTCACCCTACCTTTGTACTAAGCACTCTATGCAGTCCTCCTTCAAGTTTCCTTTCCATTTGGTGCAATTCCTCTACACTCAATCCCTCAAGGTCTTCACCTCTCATTTGTCTAAAGTATAGAACAGTAAAGTCATTTCTTAGCTTTAAGGGTCCCTTT
>CM039125.1:41014676-41094025 GCA_022036555.1 Microstegium vimineum
TTTTCCCAAAAAATTCACGATGAAACAACGCCGTTGCGATCACATTGAAAAAGTCAGAAAAGTATTGCAAGTAACGACCTAGCGAAAATTTTTTTGATTTTGTCCTAAATTTTTTAGGTTAGACAAAGGCAATCCCCCTCTCCACCTTTTTATCCTCTAAAAAAAATTTTGCCCTAGCAACAAGATTTTTCCTCATACATATTTTTTCTGCACCCATACCCTTATATTTATACTCTATATCAATGTCAACAGTGGGGCTCATATGTTTTAAATAAAATTTATCAAATATTGAATGTGAGTTTTTGTTTTGAAGGATTTATTGAAACAAATTTAATGTTGTAAATATTTTTAAATTTTGGTTTTTTGGTTTGTGAGTTATAAAATTTTTTTAGTTCATTGAAAAAGTAGTGCCAGTGTGAGTAAAAGGTCCAAAACCAAGGCTAGGGGGGAGGGGTGAATAATAAACTAAAATTTAAAACAAACTCAACAAAAAGTTGAATAAATGAAGCGGAGGAAGTTGCGCAGTCTAAAAGGTGTTGTGAAGCCACATATCAATCAATGCTACCCAAATATAACTCTAAAAACCCCCAATGCCTACAAAGCTACTAAGAGGAGATAAAAGTACCCCCTAATAACTCTATAAGCAAAAACCCAAAAGAAACCCAAACAGAGTTAGAGAGGTCTTGAATACCGACGTGAGAGGATTGTTTCCAATCAATGGAAATCCGAGATACCCAATCAATACAAGAGGAGAAAATGTTGGCATTATTTTTCTCCCGAGGTTTATAGTTTGCCAACTAGCAGTCCTCGTTGGTCGGCTCACTACTTTGGGGGTTCACGAGTAATCGGCTCCACGCCAAAAAACCCCAATCGGGTGCCCACAACCAACACAAGAGGGGCCCAACGACACACAGAATCCCCTGAGTTACCTTTTGGATTCCCGCGGGGAAGGCACAAAAACCCCCCACAATCACCATTTGGGTCGAGAAAAGATAAAGATGGGCTTGGCTTGTTGGCCCGGTTGCAAGTGTGAAGGTCAAGCGAGTGATGCTTGGCCCCGATGGACCGAGGGCAACGTTTGGAAGAGCAAGTGAGGTCAAGATCGAAAAACCAATACGGTCACGTGATGATTTGAAGTGGATCATATCATTTGGTGATGGGTTTAGTGATGTGTTGCATCAACATTGGGGGAAGGAGATAGAATGGAATGCGCAAGGAAAATTGATAACCTATAGGGACATTTCATTTCACCGGTCATAGGGTGTAGAGTTGTTTATGCCCGGGTTTAGGATTAGATTGCGTATATCAGGGAGCAAATTTTTTTGGGGCATGGGGGTTTAAAATCTAGTCCATTTGAGCGTTAACTTTGGGGTTGCATTAGGATCGATTTGGCGTGGTGAGAGCAAGTAAAAATCCTTTAAAAATTTGTTTTTTGAAATAAAAACCCCAACATCCCATTGGTGTTTGTATACTTGGTGGTTTTGGGCCCAATTTGAAAGGGGAGGGGGTTTTGTTGGAGTTGAATTTTTGAATCAACCGGAAAAGGGGGAAAAATGATTTTGGGTATGCTCCTCCCCCCTAGAGTGGCTCTTAAAAGGAATACGGGTTTTTGTTTTTTTGGGATATGGATAAAAATAGATTGAGGAAATTGTGTAGGCCTCTGAGTTAGCTTTCCAAAAAAAAGATCATCGAAATCGGAGTTCGGAGCTAAGAGTAGGGAATTTTTTCATGCGGATTTTTGTGGTCCGGACGCAGAGGCCCGGACGCACTTTTAGCACCCCCGGACGCGCGCATTAGTTCGGACCGAGCGTTCGGACCTGCGTCCGGAGCTCAAAAAACCCCTTCGGAATGCCTTGTGGGGGGTTCTGGACGCTAAAGTGCATCCGGAGGTGTGTGGACAGCGCCCGGGGTAAATTTTCGCTTCGGGAAACTTCTGTGTAGAGCCCGGGGACGCTCGGTTTAATGGCCCGGGGCTTCATTTTTAGCTATTTTTTCCCGGGAAAAGGTGTTTTTTAGCTGAGAAAAGTGCCCCAAAGGCTCAATTAAAGGGCCCAAAGTGGTTCAGGACGCATGGACAATGATCTGGACCCAAGTTTTGGGGAGGTCTGGACTTGCGCAGGTTGGGAAAAACGGCTAGTTTCTTTCCCTTCTTATATATTTTTGGGGTGGCTGCCTTGGCTTGTTGTTGAGCACCCTAGGGCCTTTATGGCTTGTGTTTGTGTGTTGGGGAAAACCCCTCTAATCACATACACTTGATAGTGATCATCCGATTGTGTGGGGAGACGATTCTAGTGCTTTGGGAATTGCGAGTTTACATCGAGTGGCATAGGTGATGTGTTGCAAGCGGGGGTGCTTGTTACTCTTGGAGGTTGCCCCCTTTTCCTAGACGGTTTGGGTGGTTTTTTTTTTGGGCTCCGTCAAAACCCCAAAAAGAAGATTTGTGCGCGCTCCGGAAAAGGCTTTTGGGGGTATTGTGCTGCCGGGGGGATCGCAAAAGAGAAAACTCTATTTTGAGGGGGTAAATTGAGCTACCCTCACTTGGGGGGGGGTTCTTTGCGGCGCCGCCCTTAGTGGGTAGGCTTGTGAATGCCTATTAGCCCCAAACCCCCATTTTTTTGGGGTTGACACAAGGGGATAGCTTGGTGGCGACCAAGTGAACCGGGGAGAAAAATCACCTTTTGTAAACCCTTTTGTATATCTTTCGGTGGTTTGAATTCTCCAAATCACTACCTTTAATTTTTCTTATTCATACTTGTGCTGTGACTAGTTGGGGTTTCTCTTGTAAAAATGTTTGTTGTGTAGCTTGCCTAGTTCCCCTTTTAGCTTTTTTGTTGCATAAAAGTTAGGGTCTTGAGTGACTTAAATTTGGGTTTTTGTTCCTTGTTAGTCACATTAAAAGTTTGTGTAGTAATTTTAAATTGAGCTCTCTAGTTGCTTGTGTAGGGGTTGCTGAGAGCATTGAGTTTAGCTTAGGTGCTTTGTGCTTTGCTTTTCTGTATGTGTAGGGCTCCGGTTTGGGTTTGGTACTAGGTTTGTGTGACCTTGAAAAACCCAGACTTGTTTAGGTGAGCTTCCTAGCTTGGGACATTAGTTAGCATAATAGACCTTTTTGTAGGTTTTTTGAAATAAGTTAGAGGGGTTTAGTCTTGGGGTTGACTGATAGTTTTAATTTCGCAAAAAGTTTGGGTTGCCATGACGGGGGTTTAAATTTTTGAAAAGTTTTTCACTCCCCCCCTTTTCCGCCATCTCGACCCCACATTGGGTCCTACTGAAAAAAAGTACCGTCAGACCATTTAGACCGTCGGACCATAGACCCGTCCGTCGCTTTTGGTTTCCCAGCCCTCTGGCTGCCACGTGTCCTGCTCATTTTTTAAAAACGACCCTTGGCGGGCTGCTCAGAGCACCCTCGGACCACCCCATATGGTCCGGGGGGCTGGTCCCACCCCCCGGAAACCCCCCGGTTTCACTCAAGTTTATGCAGTGAACACCCAGGCTCCGGACTGGGGTTTCCCAAGGGGCCCGTTTAGAATTTAAAAAACCCGGTCCGCGCCCTTTCTTAGTTGAACCAAAAACCCCTTTCCCAAAGGGTCCCGGGTTTTGGGTTTTTACGGAGGTTTACCCTTTTGGACTATACTCCTATTTTGGCGCCCCTACATCACTTTTATCCCCGGGCCAACCACCAGACCAATTTAAGATTGGTCGGAGCTTCTGTGCTGCCTAGTAAAAAGGGGGCCCCCGTGGGGGGGGCCCCGGGGTAGGTTAGCCTCGACTCCATCAATGGTTTTGGGGTTTCCCCCAAGGGAAGGGTTTTGGAGCTTCTTTCTCAGTGAGAATTCATTTCATTTCCCCCTTGATCTCTTTGTTCCACTACCAAGTGGTTCACTTATTGTGCTTGTTGTTGGCATATTTTATCAAGTTTTAAAAGGGTTTTTGTAATTAGGTTTAGATGCAATCAAAAAATTTTTTTCCCCTTTTAATGGCACTTGAAAATTTGGGAACCATATACTTTTTTCCCCTTTTTAAAATGCCCGGTTTACTATCCTAAATGTGCCCCACACCATTGGTGTCTTGATCCAAAAGAAAATGCCTCCCTTTTTATACCTTGCCTTGTTTAGTTTTTAGGGTTCCTCCTTCTCTCTTTTCCAAATGTGAGCTTTGGTTTGGATTTTCCTAGCTTCCATCCTTGCTCCACCATGTCATCCTTATTTTCATCTTAGTTTTACTAAATACTCAATCACTTTGGGAGCTGGTTAGTACATGGGGTTTATCAATTACCAAACAAAAAGAGATCTTTCAATCCCCCCTTTTTGGAAATTTGATGAAAACCCATAAAAAATGATTTTAAATTTATTTTTTTTTTAAAAAATTTTAAATTTGCTTGCCCAAAGGGCAAGATACTGATTGAAACAACAATGGAAGATGGAAAATCTTTTAAAAAGTCGATTTGTTTTTTTTTAATCCCCCTACAGTGTTTTCCCTTCTTTGAATAGGGAAATCAGCTTTGCAAAATGTTTAGTAGCCCTTTTGGGGGGGGGAAACAAGGGGGAAATTTTTATGACATTTTTACTGGGTTTTTAAAGGGTTTAAACCCCTTAAAAGCGTGATCCAATTGAAGTGGCCTTTTGGGTTCCTTGGGCAACAGGGTTGCTTGATACCAATTTGATTCCCCCAAAAACCAAGAGAGGTTTCTAGCTAATTTCCCTATGCATGTTTAATATGCCTGGGGGATTTACTAATCTTTTCAAGAAAACCTTTATAGCATAACCAAAACAAGAAAACCCTTGGAGAATTATAACTTCAATGCAAGAAAGCATATGAGTGAATGCCCCATTAAAATGCAAAAATTTTTGTTCATGGGCTTGCCCCCCCTATTTGTGTGCTAAAATTTTTAAATTTTTTTTTCATTTTTCAAAAATCCATTTCTCCCCTTTACATTTTTCTATTTCTCCCTTTTTCTACTAGTTTCTCCCTTTCACATTTTCCCCCATACATTTTATATCACTTTTTCTCCCTTTGTCACATTTTTCCACAAAGGAAACATTTTAAAAAAAAAACATGTTTTCTCGAGAGGATACTTAGGAAGATTTTTTTATCAATTTAAATTTTAGAAAGAGAGTGGGGTGAATACTTTTTTTTTATTTTCAATCTAGATCACTTGTCCAAAATTTTTAAGGGGGTTTTTTAAACCATGGACAAGCTTCTTCACACATCTTCAATGGTTATCTTACCCTTGGGGGTTTTAAAATATAGGAATAAGTTATTCTAAAAACCATGTGGGGGTTGAAAAGTTTCAACATTTTCATAGTTATACTGATCAATCACTCATAGAAGAATAGTGGTACCATATGTACATAAAAATCATTTAAATTTTCATGAATCCCCCTATCTGAGTGATGTATTTATGTCTTACACATTCTAGAAAGGATGAATGCATATGTTAAAAACAATTGTACCTTGCTATTTGGGGGTAGAGGCTTTTTCTAGGTGGGGTGCATAAACTCATGTTAGAGAAATCCAGTTTTTAAAAAAAAAATTCCTAACTAAACAAAACCTTTCTCATCAAGTGGCCTTGTGAAAATATCGGCAAATTTTGATCATGGGTCCCCATTTCAATGAAAATGTCCCCCTTTTGTTGATGATCTCTTATGAAGTGGTTTATACATCTATGTGATTTTTTTTTTGGTGTTGGACGAGGTTGTTTGTAAGCTTCACCCCCCTTTTTCATTGTCACTAGCAAGGGACCTTTTTGAATTAAATTCCATAGTCCTCCAAAGTGGCCTTCATCCACAATAGTTTGTGGAAAACAACTCCCCCCACCAATTTTTATTCGCTTCGGGGGGGTAGAGAGTGTCACTTTTTTTTTGCTTTTGGGGGAAAAAGAGACTAGTGCCCCTTCCCCCAAAATTTGAATGTACCCTAGTACTATTTCTATTCCCCTTTGAAACCCCCATAGTCGGGTCCGAAATTTTTAATCATTCAAACTTGACCCTTTGAAAAACCCTAATCAAAACCCCTTGTGTATGCTTTTAAATATCTTAATATTCTCTTTGTGGCTTTCAATGACTTCCCTTGGAGAAACTTGAAAACCCTTTCACCTGATACACTAAACTGGGGGGTTTGGTCTTGATGCGGTCACTAGGGTAAGTTCCAACCATATACCCATATAGTGTTTGATTACCTTCATGCCACTTGTGTCAATATCCAAGTGCCCTTTTTGTCCCATGGGAAATTTTTAAAGCCTTTAGCTTTTTAAAACCCAAAATTTTTTCTTTATATCCTTGATGTACTTGCTTAAAACACAAAGTACCATTATTCATTTGCCCTTTATTTGAAATCCAAGGGAAGGAAAACTAAGTTTTACCAATCAAATTTACATTTCAATTCATTTGCCATCATCTCCCCAATTCTTTTTAAAAATCTTTGATTTGAAGAAACCCAAAAATAATGTCATCCAAAAGATTTGCAAGATGAAAAGTATGTCCCAAATTTTTTTTGGGGATAGGATGTATCAAACCAAAAACCCCTCTTAAACCCCTTTGGGGGAGGAGAAAACTTCTAAACCCCCTGATACCATGCTCTAGGTTTCTTTCTTCAATCAATAGAGGGGCCCCTTTTTGGGTTGAAAAGGTTGGCTTTTGCATTTTTTAAAACCGGTGGGGGCTCAACATTACCTCCTCATTGATATACCCATTCAAAAATGCAATCTTGACACCCCTTTGGGATAACTTGTATTGTTTTTCACAAGCATAGGCCCAAAAGGATTCTAATTGCCTCTAAACTTGCCACAGAGCATATGTCTCCCCCAAATCAAGACCTTCAACTTGTGAGAACCTTTTAGCCTAGTTTTCTTTTTTCCCCCACCACTATTCCATCTTGATCTTGTTTTTTCTTGAAAACTATTTTGTTCCATGACATTGTACTTCTTTGGTATTTCTAATTGTTCCCACCTTGATTTCTTTTTTAGTTGTTGGCTCTTATGATGGATTTTTCCCAAAACCCCTTTCCCTTTTAAAACTTTATCAAAATTGGTTGGCTTAAAAAGATGAGACAAAAAGAATAATGTCCCCAAAATGAACCCAAAACTGATTTGTTTGTCCCACTTTGAATGCCTTTGATCACTTAATCCAAAGGATGGATCTCTTGGGAATGTTGGGAGGTTGGGGCATTGCATGTTGATGTCATTTGGGGGGGGGATGAAAGAATAGCTTGCCTTTTATCTTCACTAGCAACTTTTGATCTTGAGTTGGAGAACCCCTAGCTTGCTCATTTGGGGAAAAATTCACTTTTATCTTTCATCCCTTTATCTTGGACTTGTTTTGGGCTAAAGTCACCCAAAATCCAAATCTTTCATAGCATTGGGCCAACTTGTCACCTCTCACATATCCAAGTTTTCTTCTTTTTCTTGAGAGCCTTGTGTTTCATCAAATTCAAAAATCTGCACTTCCTCAAAATGCCACTTGCAAGTTCCCTATCTATAAGCCTTGCTAGGGTTTTTGGTAGACAAGTAGAAATCCTTAAACAAATTTCTTCTCAAACTTGCTCAACCTGGTTCCTTCTTAAAAATATAGCATTTTCAACCAAAAAACCCGAAAATGGAAAACTTTTGGGGTTTTTTCCATTCAATCCCATAGGGAGTCTTCTCAAGCATTCCATTAAATTTTGAGATGGGTTGCTAGAGTGCAACCGTATTGATAGTTTCTCCCCAAAAAAATTTTAAAACTTGTACTCACTTAGCATTGATCTTCCCAAAATGTCAATCAAGGTTCTATTTTCCCTTAAAAACCCCATCCCATTTGATTGGGATTTGTATTTGGGAAAAGGGAATTGATGGTTGATTCCAAAGTAAATAAAAAATTTTTCCCCATCTTTTTCTTGGGGTTTTCTTGAACTCACCCCTTTAAAAAAAATTCTAACATATTTTTGTTGTTTCAAAAATCATTTAAACCCCTCTTAAAAAAATTACTTGAAGATATCAAATGTGCCTTTTGTTTTCAAAAAAAATTTCCCAATGTGTACTTGTAAAGTCATCCACTATCAAAACCCAATACTTGTTGAAAACCAATACTTGTATATTTTTTGGGCCCATAGACCCCCATTTGCAATACTAAAAAGCTTTGCTTGTACTCAGTGCTCTTTTTTGGGGTTTGGTGTTGCCAACTTGCTTTCCGGTTTCACATGGGGTATATAGCTTGTCTTCTAAAATGTACATCCTTCCCCCCCTTTTCCATAGTTCATGTAGACTAGTTGTTCAATTGTTTAAATGTAATATGACCAAGCCTTCTATGCCAAACCAACCCATGCTAGATCTTGAGATGAGCCCATGTTGAGAGTTGTGTTCCTAGCATTGAAATCCACTAGATGGGGGTTTTTCTCATACCGAAAATCCCTTAAAGGGTTTAATGTTTGAACCTCCCACTAATGATTTTCAAAATCCTCCACTCCAAAAAAGCACTTGAAACCGAAATCACATAATTGGGGAAACCGACAATAGATTGAACTCAACCCTTTTTCAACTAAAGCACTTAAAAATTGCTTGATCATTGGAGATAGCAATTTTTCCCAAGCCCTTTTCGGGGTTGATTGAGTTGAAAATCCTTTCCATCCGGTCATGTTTTGAGGGGCACCCACTATCAAGCCCCCCAATCCCCCCACCCGGCTTTGAAAATTTACCTACAAGAAAGATCAATTCTTTTTAGGTACCCAACTTGTTTGGGTTTTCCCCCAAAGGGTTTGGGTTTCCAAAGTTTTTTGGGACAAAAATAGACTTCTTGGAAGCCCTTTCCCTGGTGCACCAACAATTGGCTTTAATTCCATTAGTCCCCCTTTGGGAAAAGGGAAAAGAATGAATAACTTTTAATTTGGGGGATATATCTTCCCCAGCCTTCTTGTTCACACATTGATGCTTTATTTGGGCCCCAAATTGCTTGTAACTCTTGCAAAACCTACTGTGTTCTTCACAAAACGAGTCTTGTGAGGGCAAAAGCGGCCTTGAAACCCTTGGGGGGGATTTCCCCCAAAATCTCTTTGTAGAGAAAATGCTCTTTGGCTACCCCAAACACTAAGCAAGCGTCCCCACCCCCATAAGCCTTAAGCTAAGGAGTGTTTTTTGCTTTGTAACCTCTTTCTTGAGGGTTTTTTTTTTTACCATTAGGAGGCATCACAAGTGAAACCCTCACTACTAGATTTAAAGGGAAAAATAGTAGTGCTACAAGAGGGGGTTTGTGGGAAACAACAATGTAGGGGGTAAGAAAGATTCATTAAGAATATCACAAATAACTCCCATGTCACATTTTGAACAATCTCCTTCTTACTTTGGTCAAGGAGGGGAAAGGGAAAGGCTCTTTCAAGCTTAGTTTTTGAGACTTCACTAGCTTCTCATGGACTTCCATTTTCCTTCATGAGATGCTACGACCCCAAACAAGGTTTTCTTCAAGGCCATATTGGTCTTTTCGCAACTCCTTGCATTCCTTCCCCTTATTATAAATATTCCTTAGGGTTGTTCAAGCATGTCCCTGAGTTCCTCCTTTGAGGGCTCCCCACTATCCCCTATCGCTTCACTCTCACTCTCATCATGAGAAAGTTTCCCTTTGGGGTATTAAAAACATGAAACATGATGATGGAAATTTCAAAAAAGAGAGATTTGCCCCCCATTTTCAAAAGCTTGCAAAGGCCTTCTTCTTTGGGAGTGGTCTTCTTGTTTGTATCACTATCATCCCCCTTTAAGAAGCATCACTATCCCCAAATCACAATATTTTGGGGTAGCCCTTCTTCTTCTTCTTGTTTAATGTGGGGTTCTCGTCTTTCTGCCCCCCTTTTTTTGAATTTATCATCATCCTTGTCACTAAATTTTAGGGACAATGGGCCCAAAAGTTTATCGAAGCTCCCCATTTGAAGCACTTCCTTGGTTCATCTAGTTCTTGGAATAAGTTCTCTCCTTCTTGCACCTTAGCCCTTCTTCTTCATGAATTTTTAAAAATTTCTTCACAAGAAAAGCCATTTCCTCTTTATCAACATCCAGCACTTTTGGTCTTCACTTTATGTTTCTTCATCTTGTCTTGCCCTTGCTCTTGTGTGATGATGTAGTTTTAATGCTACCCCTTTTTCTCATCCTTTTGTCTTCTTCTTGATATTCTTTTCCCTTTGGGTTGTCCCGGGTATGTGTCTTCGGTCATCACATCCTCCAAGACTTGATTGGGAAAGTCATGGTGTTTACCCCAAATTTCCTCACAATCAAAAAAAAGTGTGTAAAACCCGGGAGGGAAAAGACACCTCAAGAACTTGTGAGAGAAGTCCTTGTCCTCAAAACCTTTCACAAGACCCGGGAGATCTTTGGGGCAAAAAATTAAAAAGCCTATGGAACATCTTAGGCACTTTTTCTTTTATCCTTCATCTTAAGTTTTGCAAAATTCCCCTTTGGGGGAATGTAGCTTGGCCCCCTTTATGGTTGTGTGCCCTCAAAGGGGATTTCCCAAAGCTTTTTAAAACCCTTTAAAGGCACTCTTTTTTTTTCTTGTTTTCTCAAAGACTTTCCCCATCAAGACCCTTTCATGGATGGCACTAAGGGGAAATGTCATTGTGTTGCAACTTTCTTCCTCTTGTGGAGTTGGGAACCCACATTACAACCTCAAACTTTTTTTTTCCCCACAAGCCAACCTTTGACAAATTTGGGACTTGTTTTTGTGCGGTCATCTTGCCCTTCCAATGCCTTGTTGGCCCCCTCAAATCTTGGTGGTTTTTCATATTTTGAAAAGAGCCATGATCACCCCGCGGGTTTTTTAACCTCAAATCAACGGTGTACTAGATCCGTTTTCCACTTGAAAGGTCTAACCCAAAAGGGGAGAGGGGGGGGGGGGGGGGTAAAAACCCAAAAAAATGAAATTCTAAAAAAAAACCCCAAAAAAAAGTTAGAATTTAAAAAAAAGAGTGAATTTTTTGGCGCTACTTAAGGGGGGTTGCGAACCCAAATATAATCAATGCAAAACCCAATATAGCTCTAGAAAACACTTTTTTCCTACAAAAGCTACTAAGAGAGAGAAAAAGCACCCCCTAATAACTTACTAAGCAAGAACCAAAGAAAGAAACAGAGTTTGGGAGGGGGATTGATATACCGACGTTAGGGGGTTGCCCAAAATCAATGGAAACTCCGAGATGCCAATCAATCACAAGATGGAGACAAGGTTGACACTTGTTTTTTTCTCCGGGTTCACTATTTTTCCAACTAGCTACTTTCCTCTTGGTTGTTTTTTGGGGGCTCACTACTTAAAGGGTTTCCGAGCTAATTGGCATCACACCCAAACCCGCAATCATTTTGCCGCACAACCAACAAAAAGAGAGGGAATCAACGACATACGCAATCCACAAAATTTTCCTTTGCGATCTTTTACGGGGAAGGCAAAAAAACCCGTCACAATCACCACTTGTGGTCGACAAAAGCACAATCCCCCAAAAGCTTCCGTTTTCCCCCCACTGCTCCAACCGTCTAGGTGATGGAAATCCCCCAAAATTTAATAAAAAAACCCCCAGCTGGATCAACTTTCCCCAAATGCCACTAGTTTCCCCACTTTATGCAATGCGACCCAAATGATTGAAGATATCAAAGTGTCACTCAAGAAGAATACCCATGTGTATCTTGTGAAGTCATCCACTATCACAAAACCCTATTGTTCCACAATGTTGTATATGGGAGTTGTCCCAAAGAGAAACTATGTGTACCCAAATCAATGATTTTCTTGTATCATGATCTCTTCTTTGGATGAGTGTTACCCCAAATTGCCCTTTTCCCGGGTTGACATGAGCTACATGCTTGTCTTTTTCAAATGTGAATCATTTTAAGCTCTTACTAGTTTATGCTTGACCCAATTGTTCAAATTTCTTCATGCAACATGACCAAGCCTTCTATGGGCCCTAACCAACCCCTGCTAAAATCTTGAGATGAGACATTTGAGAGTTGTGTCTCAATGCAAATTTAAAACCACTAGGTAGAGGGGTTTTAAAACCCAAATTTTCCCTTTAAGATTGTTTTAAAACCCCTTTCCCCACTAATGAATTTTCCCATCCCCCACTCCAAAAAAGCATTAAACCAAGATCACAGAATTCAGCAACCGACAATAAGGTTTAATCAAGCCCCTTTTTAAATAGAAGCAATTTCTAATGCTTAGATCATTAGAGATAGAAATCTTTCCAAGCCCTTTTACCCTTTCCTTTGCCCTTGTCACCCCAAAAGTGATACTATAAATCCATGGGGTTTTTTTCTTGGTTGATTTTTTTGAACATCCTTCCCCTCACCCGGTTTATGGTTGATTGCACCCACTATCAGGCACCCCAAAGCCCCCCTCGGGGTTTGTAATTGACCTACAAGGAGATCAAAATTTTTTTTTGGAAACCCCAAAATTTTCTTGGGTTTCCCCCAAAGGTTTTTTTTTCCAAAGATTTTGGTACCCAAAAGGGGGTTTTTGAAAGCCATTTAATGGTTTCCCCCAAAAAAAATTGGCATGAACTCCATTTTGTACCCTTGGAAAAAGGGCATAGGAAAAGAATGAACTCTAATGGAGGATACATCTTGCTTAGCCTTCTTGTTCATGCATTTATGTCATTGTGACCAAAAAAACTTTTCAAACTCTTGCAATACCTTCTAGTGTTCTTCACAAAACGAGTCGTGAGGAGCAAAAGGGCTTGCCATCTTGGGGGTATAGCCCAAACTTCTTTGTTGAGAGATGTCTTTGGCTATCCAAGCACTAAGCAAGCGGTCCCCACTCCATAAGGGCCCTTTGCTAAGGAGTGATTGGGCTTTTTAAAACCCCCTTCTTGAGGGTTTTATTTTCCCCCATTAGTGAGGCATCACAAGTGAAAAAACCCTCACTTGTAGTGAAAAGGAAGTAGTTTGTGCTACAAAGGGGTTTAGTGGGAGCAATAATGATAGGGGGTATAGAAAAATTCTTAAGAATATCACAAGTAAATCCCCCCGGGGGAAAAATTTTTAACAATCTCCTTCTTACTTTGGTCAAGGAGGGGGGAATGAGCTCTTTCAAGCTTTGTGTGAGACTTCAATAGCTTTCATGGGGTTCCAATTTTTCCCTTTTTTGTGATGTACAAAATCAAGGTTTTTTCCCCAAGAGCCCTATTGGTCTTGCGCAAAAAACCCCTTTCATTCCTTCCTCTTTTTTATCAAATTTTTTTCCCTTTGCTTTTTCAAGCATTCCATGAGTTCCTCCTTTTAGGGCTTTCTCACTATCACTATTTGCTCTCACTCTCACTCTATATGGGAAAGGTCCTTGGTGTACTTAGCCATGAAGCATGATGATGGATGTCAAAAAAAGAGATCTTTTTTCCCCCATTGCAATGCTTGCAAAAGGGCCCTTTTTCTTGGTAGTGGTCTTCTTGTCTTGATCACTTTTCACCCTTGAAGAACCATCACTATCCCAAGTCACAATATGAGAGTAGCCTTTCTTCTTCTTTGTAAAATGTGGGATTTTTCTCTTTTTCCCCCTCTTTTGTGACTCATATATCCTTGTCACTATTTTTTGGGAAAAGGGGAAAAGAGATGATCGAAGCTTCCCACTTGAAGAAAATTATTTGGGTTTTCATCATATTTTTTGGGGAAGAAGTTCTCTTCCTTTTTCACCAAAAACCTTATTCTTCATGAATCTTCCAAATTTCTTCACTAAGAGACCCCTATTTCCTATTTTAAACACACTAGCATTTTGGGTTTCTTCACTTTCACTAGTTTCTTAAATTTTTGCTCTTACCCTTGATTTGTGTGATGAAGTAGGCTTGAATGTCCACTCTTTTCTTCTCCCCTTTTCTTGTTTTCCCTTCTTGATATCTTTTTCCCTTGTTGCCCCGGGATTTTGGTCTTCGGTCATCACATCCCTAAGACTTGATTAGGATTTTTGGGGTTTTGTTTACCCCATCCTCACAATCAAAGTCACAAGTGTGTCAAATTTGGAGGGGAAAAACCCCTTTCAAGAACTTGTTGAGAAAGCCCTTTTTGTCCTAAAATTTCCCAAGACCCCTGAGTCATTGACAAGAACTTGAAGCCTATGGAACATCTTAGGCACATTTTCATCATCCTTCATCTTGAAGCTTGAAAAAATTTCCTTGAAAAAGTAGGGGTTTGGCCCCCTTTTGGGGTTTTGTGTCCCCTTTTAAAGGGACCCTTCAAATTTTCCTTCCAAGCCTCATGAGCACTCTCTTTTTCTTGATTTCTAAAAGACTTTTCATCAAGGCCTCATGGGGGCACTAAGAGAAATGTGTTGTGTTGCAACTTTTTTTCCTCTTGTGGAGTTGGGCATCCCCTTTCCCCACAACCCCCAAAACTTTTGTTCACCACAAGCCACACCTTTGGAAATTTTAACTTGTTTGTGTGCGGTCTTTCTTGACCTTCCCAAAAGCCATGTTGGAACCACAAAATTTTTGGGGGGTTCTTTTTTTTTGTTGATTTGAGCCATGATCACACGGGAAATTTTGAAGCCTCAAAAAGGTTTTTACTGATCCGATACCCTTGAAAATCCAAACCCAAAAGGGGGGTGGGGGGTGAATAGCCTAAACTGAAATTCTAATACAAATTTAAAAACAAATTGAACTAAAAAAAGGGGAGAGTTAAAGTTTTTGCTTAGCTAAAAGGGGGGGTTTCAAAACCACTATCAATCAATGCTAACTAATATGCTCTAGAAAACTCAATGCCTCACAAATACCCAAGAGGGGAGTAAAGCCACCCTAATAACTCTCTAAACAAAACCAAAAAAGAAAAAGAGTAGGGGGTGATTGATATACCGACGTGTAGAGGATTGACCAATCAAGGAAACTTTTGAGTTACCAAATTTTTTCACAAGATGGAGACAAGGTTCACAAAATTGATTTTTCTCCCGAGGTTCAAAAGTTTTTCCCCAAAAATATTCCTCTTTGTGTCGGGTACTATTGAAAGGGGTTTTTGGTAATTGGGGATCACACGCCAAACCCGCAATATGTGCCGGGACAAAACCCAAAACCAAAAAAGGGGGGCTCAACGCAACGAATCCCCCTTGAGTTACCCTTTTTAAACCCCCCCCCGGGGGAAACACAAGAAAACCCCTAAAATGATCCTTTGGTGATGAAGCCAATCACCAAAAATTTTGGAAAACCGCCACCCCCCCCTCCCCCGTCTATGTGTGGGAACACCCGAGGGAAAAAGAAAACGCAGGGTATCAATCCCAAGTTTCCCTAGTGAACCAATTAGCAAAGCGCAAATGACTTAAGATATCAAATGTGTCATCAGGGCCCCTCAAGAAGAATACCCATGGGGATTTTTTAAGTCTCCCTTCCAAAACCATACTTGTTCCCCCAATGTTGTATTTTTTAGTTGGCCAAGGGATCCATGTGTGAATCAAAAGGGGGTTTTTTTTTACTATGTTTTTTTTTCTTTGGGGTGGGTTACCCCAAAAACTTTCCGGGGGGGACTGAGCTACTAGCCGTCTTTCTCAAATGTTTACATTTAATTTTTCCCCTTTTTTAAAATCTGCTTGACCAAAATTGTTCAATTTCTTATGCCAACATGCCAAGCTTTTGCATAACCAACCCCTGCTGTCTTGGTGAGAAAATTGAAGTTGTGGGCTCATAGCTTGAAATCCACTAGATAAAAGGTTTTTTTTACCCAAAAGCCTTGAAGATTTATGTTTGAACCGTCCACCTAATGATTTCCCCCAAATCCTCCCCTCCCCAAAAAAGCACTTGAAAAACCCAAAATCCAAAATTTTTCAACCGAAATAATTGAACTCAAGCCTTTTTAAATAGAAGCCATTGCTAATGCTTAGATCATTGGGGATTTCATTTTTTCCAAGGGCCCTTTTTTTTTGCCCTTTTTTTGTCACCAAAAGTGATAATCAAATCCCTGGTTGTTTTTTTGGTTTTTTTTTGTTGAAACCCTTTTCCTCCCCGATCATGTGTTGAGCGCACCCACTATCGGATTTCCAAAAACCCCCCTCTGGTTTTTAATTGACCTATAAGGTTTGAATTTTTTTTAGGTACCCAAAAAAAGTTGGTGTCCAAGTTTTTTTTACCAAAGTTTTTTGGGACCCAAAAGGACTTTTTTGAAGCCATCCTGGTGCACCAACAAACTTTTGGATGAATTCCAATTTGACCCTTTTGGGAAAAGGGGGGTAGAATGAATGAACTGTTTGGGAATACATTTGCTTAGCCCCTTTTTTTTTAAAGCATTTTGTCTTTTTGACCAAATTTTTGCAACTCTTGCAAAAATACTAGGTTCTTCACAAAACGAGTCTTGTGAGGGCAAAAGGGGGGGTTTTTGTTTCTTGGGGGTATTTCCAAAACCCCCTTTGTGAGAGATGTTTTTGTCTAGAAGCCTTTTTAAAAAATACTTGCTTCCTTCCTCTTTTTTAAATTGTTTTCCTTGGGGTTGTTAAGTTCATGAGTTCCCCTTGGGGGGCTCCTCCTTCCTATACTTTACTTCAATTAATCTGAAAGTCCCTTGGGGATTAGCCATAAAGCATGGTGATGGTTTTCAAATAAGGTCTTGTCCCTATTTAATGCGGGAAAATCCTTATTTTTGGTGTGGTTTTTTTTGCTGAACCCCCCACCCCTTAAAAAAGCATCACACCCAAGCAAAAAATAGGAGCCTTCTTTTCAGTAAAAATTGGGCTTCTTTTTTTTCTTGCCTTCTTTTGGAAAAACATCATCCTTTCACTTTTGTTTCAAAAGGGCAATGGTGATCAAGTTCCAACTTAAACATTTCCCTTTGGGTTTCATCGGGTTTTGGGGGAATCCTCTTCTTTTTGCACCATACCCTTCTTCTTCATAAATCTTCCCAAATCTCTTCCCAAAAAGAGGCAATTTTCCCTCTCAACATATAGCACTTGGGGCTTCACTTTCACTAGATTTTTCATCTTACTCTTGCCCCTTGGGCTTTTGTGATGAAGTACCTTTTAATGCTACACCTTTTCTTCTCATCCCTTTTTGACTTTTTTCTTTACATCTTCTTCCTTGTTGTCCCCCTATGTGTCTTCACTCATCACATCCCTCAAAACTTGATTAGGAGTTATGGTGTTAAACCCACTCCTCACAATCAAAGTCACAGGTGTGTCAAACCGGGATGGGAAAACACCCCAAAACTTGGAGAGAAGTCCTTGTCCTCAACCCTTTCACCAAGGCCGTGAGATCATTGACTGCATTGGGCCCATGGAAATTCCCACACATTTTTTATCATCCTTTATCTTGAAGCTTGTAAACTTTCCCTTTAGAATGTATGCCTGGCCCCCTTGAGACTTGTGTGCTTCAAATGACTCTTCAAGCTTCTTCCAAGCCTCATGAGCCTCTCAAAAATTTTTGCTTTTCTCAAACACCTTCTCATCAAGAGCCTCATGGATAGTATAAGAGCAATGTCGTTGGTTGCAAAATTCTCTTCCTCTTGTGGGTGGGAGCTTTTATGTTCACAACCTCAAAACTTTTAAACCACCACAACCACACCTTCCCCCTAAATTGACTTGATGTGTGCGGGCATCTTGACCTTAATACCCCTAGTTTGGGAACCCTCAAAACTTGGTGGTTTCTTCATGTTGTTTATATGAGTCATCTTCAACCGTAGGGTTTTTAAGCCCCAAATCAATGGTGTACGCTCTGTACCACTTTAAAAGGGCCTTTTCGATGGCTAGGGGGGGGGTGAAAAGCCTAATTTAAAAAAATCAAGGCAACTCAACAACAAGTTAATACCAAGAAGCGAAAAGAATGTTCGCTAGCCTAGTGGGGTGAAAGAAGCCACCTATCAACAATGCTAGCCTAATATAGCTCTAAAAACCCCAATGCCTACACAAGTACTAAAAAGCTAACACTAGCATAGAGAGACTAAACAATAGGCCCCTAATAGATCTACTAAGCAAGATGAACAAAGAATGCAAGGGGGATCAAAGGTTTAACCGCCGTGTAGAGGTGAAGTGAACCAATCAATAAGATGATCAATGAAGTCCAATCAACCAATCAATAGAGACAATTCTTGACACAAGATTTTTCTCCGAGGCTCACTAGTTTGCCAACTAACTACGCCCTTATTGTGTTGGCTCACTCACTTGGAGGTTCATGAGCTAATTGGCATCACACGCCAAAACCCGCAATCGGGTGCCACACAACCAACACAAGATGATGGCACTCAATGACACACGCAATCCACTAGAGTTACCTTTGCGATATCCCACGGGGAAGGCACAAGAACCCCTCACAATCACACTTGTGATCGACGAAGCACAATCACCAAGCTTCTCGAAACCACCTCGCTGCTCCAAACCGTCTAGGTGATGACAATCACCAAGAGTAACAAGAAAACCGCAGCGAGAAACAACTCCCAAGTGTCACTAGATGAACTCACTTCATGCAATGCACTAGAATCACTCAAATCTCTCAAATGGATGAACAATCAAGTTGGAGATGAGTAGGAGTGTGTGTCACAAGCTCACAATGTGTATGCAATAGCCAAGTGTGCAAGAGAGTGAGTTTGAGCCGACCAAACACCTTAAATAGCCCCTCACAAGGAACTAGCCGTTATGCACTTCGGCTGCTAAAAATGTGAGTGTCAGACCTCCCTGTGAGACCATCGGACCATACCACACAGTCCGACGCCTCCTCGGCGTGCCACATATCCTGTTGAGTTTGAATTCGACCATTGGCGTGCAGAACTTAGCACCACCTGCAATGGTCCGGAGACCTTGTCCGACGCTTGAACCAGAGGTTCCACCAAGTTTACACTGAGAGCTCCTAGGCTTCGGACTCTGGTCCAGAGCACCACCGTCGGACTAATTCTCTTAGTACAGAGTTGAGCTGATTGCCTGATGTGATCCTTCCCTAGTGCACAGTTTATATCTATTGTACGTAGCTTGGTACTCTTTAATTTATTTATATATACATCTCATGTGCTAGCTTCTTGTTTAGAATTTGTGTCGCTGACTGATGAATAACAACTGGATTTTCCTCCGGGCCGATGAGGTGATTCTGCATCCCCCTCTCCCTTCTTCTTGTGCTTGAGATCTTCCTTTTCGATCCCTCACTAGGCTATCTCGCTTTATTAATTCCAAGGCTGATCTTAGTATCTTATTACTAATTATTTGTTTATTATGCAAAAAACAAAAGTCCGGATTACCAGAGCACTACAGATCGAGCTGCTGGTGTCGTTTCCTTGTGCTGAAAGGAAGGAGTCCACTTTGTTTTGTTTATCTGAATGGGATCATCCACTTTCGCTATTATATGTGTTATCCTCCCCACTAGCTATTCATTCATCATGCTCGATCGATCATGTTTGTCTGGGGATTCAGGACTGGATCTGTGGACTATATGTGCATGGTTATTAGCCATTTTTCAGTTCAATTTCTTTTTCTTTCCCTTGATCGATGCACTGAAACCATTTGTAAATTCTCCGTGGTTGCTAGCTGTGCTGTTGCTCTCCGTGGTTGTTCATGTTGGCGCCATTTAATTCAACTAGTGTTTTCATTTTTCTATTTGTGGTCTTATATAATAGCAAAGTCTGGTTGTTTTGTAGTTTGTGGGCTTATGTTTAGACGCTACTTATTGCCTTGCACAGTATAGGATGCTGCAGCTAGCCTAGCTTTGTGTTGATTCAGAGGCATTTATATTGTTGTATCTTTACTTTCAGTAAAGAGAACCTTTTTTAGGGGAGATAATATTTTTCCTTTAGCTGATTAGGCTACTAGACAACAAACTCACATGTGTCCATTGATCATATAATTTTCTCATTATTTTTCTTCATTTATGTTTTCACTTATGTGTGGTTTCTTTTTCCATGCAAGTACAGGTGTTGTGGAACAGTTGGATGTTCTGCAGTCTTGGAATTAAAGAGGCAGCTGAAATTCTGAAAAGAACAAGAACAAAGGCCAGTAAAGCTACTCTTAAAAACTATGACTCATTGTATGAACCTGAAGATGGTGCAAAACAGTGAAGATGTTCAACCTGGAGATAAGGTAGCTTCATGAAAAAGCAACATTTATGTTAAATATGCAGTACATGAGCAAAGCTGTCATTATGTTAAATATGCATAATTATTCATTCCGTTTTGATGTGTTTTATCATGTAGGACTGTAGGAGGCCATGCAGGACATGGAAGCTGAAGTTAGCAGTAGGTCAGCACATAATGTCTCTGTCCCGGCAGGAGGATCAAGAGCATCAAAGAGAGTGTTGACAGTGTCACTTAGGAGGGAAGACGAAGCAGCAAGAGTGACTAAGGCAAAAGAAAGGGAATTGGCTTTAGCTCCTGAAGTTCCAACAGCAAACACACAAGATGGTTCAGCAGACCCACAATATGGTTCCATAGAAGATGAACTAATGGCTACCAATGATAATACTCAGTCGAGCAACCTGTGTAATTGTATTTGTTTATTGCATACTGGGTTGAATTGAAATGCATGGGCTGAAATGTATGTTCTGAAATGTGGATATAATCAGTTTTGTGTATGGGCTAAAATGAAATGCATGGGCTGAAATGTGGGCTGAAATAGGTAGTATAAAATTATGGGCTGAAATATAATGGCTGAAAAAAATATATGGGCTGAATTTGTGGATTGAAAATTATGGGCCAAATTATGTGGGCTAAAAAAATATTTGGGCTGGATTTTTTACGTTGAAAAGATTATATGGGTTGTAATATTAACAAAAAATGGGCTTAAATAAATTCTACCATTAAGTAATGGGTCACATAATTTAGCCCCAAAAAAGGAAGTGACCCATAAAAAGGCTGCCAGCTGTGTGGGCTTTAGGAGGTCAAAATTTATGTTATGACATTCTTTATTATATGCCATGTCAGCTTTTGATCTTATGTGGCATTTGCCCATGTAGCAAGGTCTATGATTTTGTGACAAGAAACCAATGTCATAAACCAATATGACACTAAAATCTATTGTCATAACCTTATGACAATTACTATACACATGTCATATATTCAAATTATGACGCGGGTTTTTTGACATTAGAGTTTATGTCACCCAGATGTCATTAACTATAAGTTGTGACATGAATTCGATGTATTTTGACATAAGTAGAATGTCAAAAAATCACAATATTCTTGTAGTGAGACTCTGGTTCGGAGCCTAGCACCGGACTAATACTTCTAGTCCGACGCCCTTCCAGCACCTGTTGACTGCCAAGTCTGAGCCACCGGACCAATGCCGATTGGTCCGACGCTACTTCGTTCGCTTGGTCCGGAGCTTCCAATGAAGCGGCCAGGGCTAGGGTTAGCCTCCGGACTACCACTTATGGTCCATAGCTTCCCTATACAACTGGTCCGGAGCCTATTTTACAGTGAGAAAACACTTCTCTTTTCTTTCCTTGACCTCATGTGCCACCACCAATTGTTCCACTACTTGTGCTCGTGTGTTGGCATATTTTATCAAGTTTTACAAGGGTTGCTCATTAGGTCTATATGCAATGTTTGTAATGATCCACCTAATGGCACTTGAAAATTATAACCACATACCATTTTCCCCCTTTATAGTATAGTTACCTATCCTAAATGTGATCACACCCACTTGGTGTCTTGATCACCAAAAAGAAAAGCCCTAACTTATACCTTTGCCTTGTTTAGCTTAGGGTCTCTCCATTTCTCCAAGTGTGAGCTTTGGCTTGCCTTTTCCTAGCCTCCATCCTTGCTCCTCCACTTGTCATCTTCAATAGTGTACTATACCTACTCATCACTTAGAGCTAGGTTAGTACTTAGGTTTCATCAATTAACCAAAACACTAGAGATCTTTCAGCAGGTGAAGGGCCAAGAGGCCGGTATGGTCTGTAGCTCTTGAGTGGGCATGTGGGTCTGCTTGGCGAACAATTGGCACCCGAGCAATGCGGTTGACGTCCGTCTCATTGGCGCGCGGGGCGCTGTCAGCAGAGACTTGGAAGATCATGCCTCCGAAGCCGGGAGGGAACAGTAGGAGGTCGCTGGAGGACTCTGAGGAGTTGACGGTCGTCGTCTTCATAGGAGCCGGATCAGAAGATGAGACGAAAGTGGAGGTTGGGGAGACCGCGTTGCCCAGAGACACATACTGTGTGGATCCGCTAGAGATCTCGGCTATGGCGACCATGCAAACGATAGGAACTAGAGACACGTGGTCAGAGAAGCTGGTCGAGAACGTCTGGTCGTAGCGGAGGAGTTGGACCTGATCGGCGAGCTGCTAGAGCGTCTGGCACTAGAGGACGGTCGCCTGGTTACCGAGCTCGTAGGGAAATGATGTCGTTGACATGGTGAGATAGACAATCCGTGGTCGAGGTGCTCGCTTGGAGCGAGTCGTATGGTGGCGTGGAGCGAGGGGCGAAGCCAGATGTAGATCTAGTCGCGGGCAGCGGGCAGGTTGCGGGCAGGACACCCTGTCGGCATGCGGTGATGGCGCTGACGACGGTCGTGGGGGCGGTCGGAGAGTTGACACCGAGCGGCCTCCACGAGGTTGATGCAGTCAGCGAGGTTGTCATTGGAACGGTCGATGGCCTTGATCAAATCATCAGAATCGACGAATCTTGGCACACGACGCGCCGACGCGATGGCACGAAGAATGGACGGTGAGGCATTGAGCACGAAGATCCGCGCGGGTTCCACGATCTCTGGAACGGGACGGTGCTGCCGATAGTCCAGATCATAGATCCGATATGGAAAGTCGCACCGACCTCGGGGAGGATCATGGAAGTGGGGAAGATGATCGCTTGATGAACCTGGCGTCATGGCACACACCCCTACCTGGCGCGCCAACTCTCGACGATTTATGATCGATAGTCTACCTAGGGGTATGCCCAAGGTAGTAGATTAGATGGAGGAGGTGTGGCGACGGCTATCAAGCGTAACATAGAGAGCGTAGAGACACAGCGATTTAGACAGGCTTGGGTTGGGCAAATCGCCGTAATACCCTACGTCCTATGTTCTGGTGGCTAGATTGATCTGAGAGATTATGAGACAGATTGTTTCGAGGTGGGTCCCTGCTCGCCTTATATAGTCGGGGAGCAGGGTTACAATTTCCTTATCCTAACAGATTACGATTGGTCCCTTATGGTAAGAGATTTGAGTCTATCTCTTGGATCTTCCTTGACGAGCAAGGCTTCTGTAGAGTCCTTGGCGAGTAGGCCGTGTACTGCAAAACTTGCGAGCTGGGTTGTCCTCGGTCAAGAGGCCCATATAGGTTCATGGGGGTATACAGAGGTAATATCCCCACATGACCCACACCAGAAAACAGGCATCAACCTTTAGTTGTTGTAGCATTCACCAAACTCGACATTGAATCTATCTATGGCTCGAGGCTCACATTGAAGTAAAAATGCAGCGTTCACCAAACTCGACATCGAATATATCTATGGCTCGGGGCTCACATTGAAGGAAAAATACATTTCATTTTCCCGTGTCAGTGTGTAAATTTATTGTTGTTTAGGAATCTGGCAGCGGTGCTTGTTCTTGCCTAGCTCTTGTTTTTTTGAAGCACTGCTTGAAGTTGGCATTTCTTGGCAGGGCGTCCTCAACAGTTGAGACATCAGCTAGCTTATACATGCCATATCATTGCCCCCTCATGATGTGAACCCCACATGTAAATGATTTTTTATTCTACATTATCTCTTATTTCTATCTCATTCCTTATACATGTCTGCCTCGGTAAATCGATTTTACGAGACGGACAAAAGTAACTGCCTCCGTAAATCAAAATGTCTTCCTCCATTAATCCATCAGGATTTTAGGAGACACTTGAATTTTGTGTCTGCCTCTATTAATAAAAGGGCACCATCTTGCATAATCATTTTTGTAGTAGTGCCCTGAGCGAGATAGCTGTTGAGATAGGAGATAGTCTCTTATCTTTTCCATCTTCTTCTTCTTCCACATCGGAAAAATGTTGACATAGATTTTTATGAGCTAGCTGATAAGGGCGTCCTCAACTGTGTCACTTCAGCTAACTTATAGGAATCCATGTCAACATTTTTCCTACGTGGAAGAGAGAGAAGATGGAAAAGATTGGAGACTATCTCCTATCTCAACACATATCTCGTTCAGAAAACAAGGCAATATGTGGGTGTACTCATAAGGGCGTCTCCAACAGTATAAGCTAGTACTAGCTCTTAAGCTAGTTCATATGATGGAGAGAGATTATCTTGAATATCGTGTTGTGAGAGAAGAGTGTTATGAGACTATCTCTTAAGTCCACGCTAGTCTCTTGTCTCTTACATTATTTAGTGATTAAAAAATTTATGAGCTAGCAATAAGCTAGACCATTGGAGACGCCCTAAAGAATGAGAGAGGAATGAGAGATGATATAGAATGAAAAATCATTTACATGTGAGGTTCATATCATGAGGTGACAATGATATGACATGTATAAGTTAGCTGTTGTCTCAACTGTTGAGGACGCCCGAACATAGGGAGTAGTGTTAGTTTCTTCTCTCTCCTATTACTAAGCATCACTCAGAGCACACACCGTGGAATGTCAGGCCCTGTTTGGTTCCAAATAAGTCACCTACTTATAAGTCCAAAAGTGAAAAAGTGACTTATTTTGCCAAATACGCCAACTTATAAGTCACCCCAACTTATAAGTCCATAAGTTGTTCCCCCCAACTTAAAACTTATAAGTCACCCACTTTTCACATGGACCACACCTTTTTTGCTTGAAGACCACACTTTAACCCTTTCATGCATGACTTATAAGTCATTGGAAACCAAACAAACATGACTTATAAGTCTCTGATTTTACACTACAAGAGAACCACCCCTTTAGCAACGCATATATGTGTTGCTATAATCCTAAATAAGTGTTGGTATGATCTATACCAACGCATCTTATATGTGTTGCTATAGGTGGCGTTGCAAGGGTCTACTGCAACACATATATATGTGTTGGTAAGAGGGGTATATAAGTGTTGCAAACTAGCAACGGATATGCCGCAACAAATATATGTGTTGCTGGCACAATATGTCACATGTTTCCGAGATTTTCTATTAAAAATTTAAATATGGTGCTTTTTAGGGGACAAATATGGTTCTTTTTAGTATAAATAGCTTGGTAATTAATTGGATATCTTACGTTCATTATCCACAAGCAGAAGACAATATATTTGTGAAACTAATAATTGATATTAAGTAAATGATTCAATAGAAACAAAATGAACCAATATGTAAGTGTATACAATGATTCACTACCTACAAATTTCATCCTAAAAGAAAATATACAGTAGTGTTACACCACTTGTAGCACCCAAAATTTTGCATTTTTCCTAAAATAGATTCAAAGCAAATTGAATTGTATTTGATGTGAGCATTAAAACATAGGGAAAGTAATTAAGGTTTTCACAAAATAAAATCTAGCACCATAATAGAAACATTGTGTTGCATTCATGCCGATGCATTCTACTTTGTATTGTTGGAGTTTGCAAATTTCAAATTTGAGTTCAAAGCTTTATTTGGAAAATGTGTTTGAAAATCGAAAATTGGAAAACAATTCTCTCTTCTCTCTCTCTCCCTCTTGCTTTGGCCCACAGGCCACTTCCCCCCCAGCCCAATCCATCTCCCTTCGCTCTCTGTTGGGCCGACGCGAGCAGGCCGGCCCAGTTCCACCCCTCCCCGCACCTCTCCTTCTCTCGCCCTCACTGTCAGACTCGCCCCACCGGTCAGTTTTCCTTCTCCCGCTGACAAGTCTGTCCCACTTGTCAGTCTCCCCTTCCTCACCTTCCTTCTTCCTTCCCCCGCTCCCTTCCTTCTCTGTGTCGACAGAATCGCCGCCGAGTCCGAATCGGAGCAGGATGGATCTCCCCTTCCATAACCGGCACCGAGCCGTGACGTGCACGCCAAGCGCCGCCGCCGAGCCCCCCCTTTCTTCCCTCCTCTCCCACTCCCTTTCCTTTCCCGGCCGCCGCCCTTTCCTTGCGGCCGAGACCAAATCCGCATCGATCTTCCCCCTTCCTTCCTTGTGGCGCACCTGGGCTATTTAAGCCGCACCCGACATCCTTCCGCCCTCACCTTGCGACCGCGGAACATCCAGAGCAGTACCAGAGCCGCCGCAGCACCCGCGCCGCCGCAAACCTAGCAGAGCCACCGCCGCCATTGTTCCTCCGCGGCCGCGTCTCTCTGCTCCATCCGCATACTACCTGAGCTCCGCAATCCGGTAAGGAGCACCCCAGGAGCTCTCTCTCCCGTCCCAACCTCTCTAACGCACTGCTCCGTGTTTCCGGACCACCGAGCCGCTGTGCCGCGCGGACCGCTCTCCACCGCGCGCAATCGACTCAACCGACTCCACCACCGTGTTCGCCTTGCCTCCGTCTCTCTCCCAGACCTATTCGCGAAGAGAATGGCGCACTAAATCGCCTAATCGCGTTGCGCCGCCGCTCACCGGCAATGGCGCCACCGCGCCTCTATTTCCGGCCGCCGCGCGCGGCCTTCCTCCCTCCTGATCTAATCTGTGTCGTTCATCTCTGAACGAACGGTCAACCAAGCCCGATACCGGTTCGACCGCTGCTTTTGCAAAAGAGACCTTCCCCTTTTTAAAGACTGAACCCGCAGTCCCCTTTGGCGTATTCTGAGATCCCGCCTCCTCTATTGAAAAACGTATTCCCTTTTCAGTTTGATTTATTTAGAAAATAAAAAGGAAACCTTATTTACAGTTTTGCCACTCTTTTCCATTTGCTTATAAACTGTTCATTTTAAATCCAAATCGCTCCGTTCAAGTTGCGTTAGATCCGTATTTTCTTGCTCTATCCAGTAGTATAGTTTTCATATATGTTAATTACTTTTAAAAATCAAAGAAAATTATTTCCGTAATGCCTAATCTTGCTCTATTCAAAATTCCGTTTAAATCATATCTTCTCCGTTATAGCTCCGTTTTTCGTGATTCAAGCGTCTATGTGATCGTAGTGAGATGTAGATTTGTTTTATAAAATTTTCCTTTTGTTTTATTATGTTTGGTGTACTGTTCTAATCTATAGCTTTGTTTGTTTGCATGTTATGTCTCTACGTGATTGCATGTGATGTGATGATCGAGTACAGACGGTGAGCAGTACGTGGGAGACCAGGGGTTTTGCTTTGAGCAGGAGCAGCAGCAGGATCTCTTTGAGCCAGGCAAGTATTATACGGGATCTTCCTTGATGTCCTATTAATGAAGCTTTTCCAATAAAATCATATGCATGTGTCTAATACTGTCACCATAGGGTTTACCTAGATTTGTTTCCCTATATCCTTGAAATCCTATGGGTTACTGTTGCATATGGGTAGTTATTGCTAGTGCTACACTTTTATAAGCATGATCCGTTAATCTTGATTAAAGACTAAATGAGACGATAAAGTAAAACTTGACTTTTTAGCAACATGGACTTAGGACCCCCTTTCTGTCAGTAAAAGCTGGGACATACAGTACAACCATGAGGGCTATATGGCTCTGGCTTTAGTTCAGTATTAGGGTCACTCTCTCGCATGCAATAGTTCACGAAAGTTGCCATTGACGAGCGGTTGCGGAGCGGCTGGAGTGGGGACCGCTGCGGGTGTGTACCACCGACGGGCTCCTATATACCCCTTGCCGTGGATCCGTACTGTCTGTGGTATGTCAGCGAACCCCTTTGAAAGACTTCATAGTGTTCCCTGCCCGCTCACCTCGGTAGTGTTAAGGGAGTCATGATCCCGGGCATTTGGGCAAACACGACTCATGGGTAAAGTGTACAAACTCTGCAGAGTGTTAAAAACTATCATGATAGCCGTGCTCACGGACACGAGCGGCCTGGAAAACTCACAGAACTCTTTGGTACTTATGTATACCTTTATGAATCAATTTATCAAGGAACTATGTTACTTGTTCAGTTGTTTACTTGATCATGCAATTTAACTTGGGGATTTAAACATAACTTTGATCTATCACTTATAAAGCTTTTTTACAAATTAAAAATGCTTACCGCAGTAAACCAGTGTCATACTATTTGAGCCTCATGAACCCCATATATGCTTGTTGAGTACGAAAGTACTTACGCTTGTTTCTTTCTTTTCAATTCTTGTATAAAAATCCCGGATGGGTACCAGATTATCAGAGTTATGAGGAGTATCCAGAGGACTACTAGGTTTGGGGTCAACCAGTTGACGTCCCTGTGCTATGGAGCTTCGCGAGAGTTATCTTATTTCCGCTGTTTTGTAATAGACATTATTTAAATACTCATTCGCTATGTATTAAACACTTGTGATGATCAATTTTGATAATTTGTCGGCTTATGTGTGTGACTGATCTCTGGGCACACATAAGATTATTGCATCCCGTTTTGTCTTTAAAACTGGGTGTGACAGATTGGTATCAAAGCCGTGTTGACTGTAGGACGCAAACCTAGATAGAATTGGTTCTTAGGAATGCTCTTTTCATGCTTTTATACCTTGCTATTATTTGTAAAACTATTACTCATCTCAAAATTATATTATCTTGAATCTAACTTAGTTCTCAACTTTGCTTTTCTATAGATGGCCCGTAACAAGAAGACTGCTCGCAAGTCCACTCGTCCCCCGCCGAAGGTCGTGCCAGTGGAACCCCGCGAGGACGAAGAAGAAGAACCCCAAGAAGAGGGCTCTGAGAACAGCCGTTCCAGGACTCCCTCTGATAAGAACAGCCACTCCAAGACTCCGTCTGGTGGTTCCAAAGCTGGTGAAGAACGCTTGGGTTGGACCAAGCACTCCCACTTCAAGGAGGGAGATGATGAGGACTTCTACCATGGCTTGCTGAAGGAGACTTTGGAGACCCACTACTCTGACTGGAAGACCAAGGTGAAGTACATGTGCTACGAGAACAGGCACTTCCAGGACCCTTCCTTCTGAAAGTGTACCCTCTACGTCTGCATCTGGAAGGACGCCACACAGTCGTGGCAAGTGGAGGTCGTCTATGAGCCTAAGGTCAGCCGTGCCAACATGATGGAGTGTATGGAGGATGCAGCTCGCATGACCCTCTTCGATCTTCGTGCTCATCATCGTAACCGCATGATGGAGGACAAGTGTCGGCACCTTCCCTTCGAGACCCGTGAGGGATGGTCCATGTTCGAGGCAAAGGATGGTTATGACGACACCACCAAGGTGATGATCGACTTTTCTCACGAGCTGGTACAGCAGGTCGAGGTCCTGACTGATGAGCTTGGTGTTCAGCGCAAGCTACTCAAGAGAGCCCGTGCAGAGAATGATGAGCTCAGAGGACGCCTGAAGATGCCCAAGTTCCATCAGAAGCTTTCCCCAGTTTTCCTTCCATAGGATGAGTACCACCATGATGTAATAAAACTCTAGCAGCGAGTTGAGTTGAGTCTTGTCGTGTCTTGTGAACATGGTTTTATTATATGGTTGTCATTATGATTATGAGTGATTTGGAGTTTTGTAATGAGTGCTGGAACATTGTGGGCCTGTCCACAAGTTCCTTAGTTATAGAAATATAAGTTTGATATAAATAAAAATGCTAGCGGGTGGGTTATCCTGTTTTCTATCTTGCTGTTTTTCTGGAGCAGTCAGTAATCCTTCGGTTGTATCTCAAAGGTGGTTTGTCCAATGATCATGAAATTTATATGGCAGCAACTAGACTTCAGTACCTTTCCAATTCATCTTGAATTACGTCCATAACTGTTCTGGTTTGGGACTTATGACAGTTACAAGTTGAGGTTTCTGCGCAGTCTGGAACTCAGAAACAATTTTGATAAATTGTTGTTTTAACCTAATTTCGAATCAGAATCTGAAAAAGTGAGAATTATGAAAGTTGTAGGAAATTTCGTGAACTTTCCAACCATATAAGTTTCACATTTGTCTGATTCTTGGAGCGTGAGATATGACTGTTTTACAGTACCGCTTGTAAGGTTCAGATTTCTGAAAAGTTATGCTCTTTCGTGCGTTCCAATGAACAATAAATCTAAAGGTCATACTATATGTTTTGGATGACAGATGGCCGCACGAGGTGGTAGAGGAAGAGGCCGTGGTAGGGGTGCACCACCAGCACCACCAGTGCCACCACCGCCACCACCACCAGTACCACCGACCATGGAGCAATTCATGCTAGTACAAACCCAACTGATGCAGACCATGATGCAACACCTTCAGAATCAACCTGTACCACCACCACCTCCACCACCACCTGTCCAGCCATGGGACAAGCATGGAGAATTCATGAAGGGTCGTCCTCCGGTGTTCACTCATGCTTCCGAACCACTAGAGGCGGACGACTGGCTAAGAGCTGTAGAGAAGCAGCTCAACATCGCTCAATGCAATAAGCGTGAGAAGGTGTTGTACGCATCTGGCCAACTGCAGGGTGCCGCTCAAGATTGGTGGGACTCGTACATGTATGGACGTCCCAACAACGCACCAGAGGTGTCATGGCAGGAGTTCACCGACAGCTTCAGGTCTTACCATATTCCTGAAGGCATTGTGGAGCTCAAGTAGGAGGAATTCCGAGCTCTGAGGCAAGGATCCATGACAGTGGCGGAATACCGAGACAAGTTTGCTCAGTTGTCTCGATACGCTCCGCATGAGGTCGCCAACGACGCTGACAAGCAGCGCCGCTTTCTGAAAGGTCTTTATGATGGTTTGTAGTTGCAACTCATGTCCAATCTCTACCCCAATTTTCAAGCCCTCGTGAACCGCGCTATTGTTATTGATAACAAGCGCAAAGAGATAGAAGCCAAGAAGAGAAGGCTTCAGGGACCAGCTTCAGGAAGCAATACCGCCAGCGTACTAATCCCTCGTAGAACTTCCAGCAAAGGTACCAGGGTCCGAGCAATCAGTGGAATCGTGCTCAGAACCAGCAGCACGGTCAGTTTCCTCAGCGTACTCAGTTCCCACCGCGTGCTCAGAACCAGCAGCAGATTGTGCCACAGGCGCCACGTCAGGGGAACACCAGTGCCACCCCAATGAAGAACAGTGCTCCCAACACTCCCATTAGGTGTTTCCGTTGCAACAAGGAGGGACACCTGTCTTACAACTATCCCGACAAGCAGAACTAGCAGACGCCTCAGAACCAGAGCAACCAGCAGAGGCCAAGGCACCAGCCACCACCCAACACTGGAAGGGTGAACCATGTGTCGGTAGATACGGCATAGGAGACTCCTGAGGTCATGATGGGTACGTTCGGCATCAACTCTATCCCCGCTACTGTACTTTTTGATTCTGGAGCTTCGCATTCTTTCATTTCTGCCGCTTTTGTTAGAATGCATGATCTTGTGTTGCGCTTCATGAAAACTCCCATAACAGTAAGTTCACCGGGAGGGTTTTTGACTGCAAATCAGTATAGTCCTTCGGTTAGTGTGCTTCTAAGGGGGGTAGCCTTTGAGGTTGAACCTATCCTGCTAAAGACAGCTGGTATTGATCTCATTTTGGGAATGGACTGGATGATGAAGTACAAGGCAGATATTCAGTGCCACAAGAAGGTAGTTGTGTTGACTTCACCCAAAGGAGATCAGATCAGTGTGGAAGTTGTTTTGAAAGCTCCGCCAACAGCTACTGTCAATCAGTTGAATGATGATGGTCGTGAATATGAATCAGTTGTTGATGAGTTCCCGGATGTTTTCCCCGATGACTTGCTAGGTATGCCACCCGACCGCGACATTGAATTTCTTATTGAGCTTTTGCCTGGTACTGCACCTATTGCTAAGCGTCCATATAGGATGGGGGTTAATGAGTTAGAAGAACTTAAGAAACAGTTGCAGGAGTTACAAGAGAAGGGTTTCATACGTCCTAGCTCTTCACCTTGGGGAGCTCCGGTGATCTTTGTTGACAAGAAAGATGGTAACACAGCGGATGTGTGTGGATTACCGTTCGCTCAATGAGGTAACTATCAAGAATAAGTACCCTCTATCAAGGATTGATGACTTGTTTGATCAGTTGAAAGGAGCTTGTGTGTTCTCTAAGATCGATCTTCGATCAGGATATCACCAGTTGAAGATTCATGCCTCTGACATCCCAAAGACTGCATTTACTACAAGATATGGGTTATATGAGTACACTGTGATGTCGTTTGGATTAACCAATGCACCTGCTTACTTTATGTACTTGATGAATAAGGTGTTCATGGAGTTTCTGGACAAGTTTTTGGTAGTGTTCATCGATGACATTTTGGTCTACTCCAAGAATGAGGAAGAACATGCAGAACATCTCAGGTTGGTCTTGCAGAAGCTCAGAGAACATCAGTTATATGCTAAAAGGAGCAAGTGTGAGTTTTGGTTGAAGGAAGTGTCTTTTCTAGGGCATGTGTTATCCAATGGAGGAATAGCAGTGGATCCGAGTAAGGTGGCAGATGTGTTGAATTGGAATCCACCTACCAGTGTGACTGAGATCCGTAGTTTCCTTGGATTGGCAGGTTACTACAGGAGGTTCATTGAAGGTTTCTCCAAGCTTGCTAAACCAATGACGGCTTTGCTAGAGAAGAATGCTAAGTTTGTATGGTCTAAGAAGTGTCAAGCTAACTTCGAAGAGTTGAAGAAGCGGTTAACCACAGCGCCAGTGTTGATTTTGCCAGACCTGAACAAGAGCTTCTCCATATATTGTGATGCATCTCACTTGGGTCTTGGTTGTGTGTTGATGCAAGAAGGCAGAGTTGTTGCTTATGCATCGAGGCAATTAAGGAAGCACGAGTTGAATTATCCTACACATGACTTGGAGTTAGCAGCTGTGGTACATGCACTGAAGATCTGGAGACACTACTTGATTGGTCACAAGAGTGATATTTACACGGATCACAAGAGTCTGAAGTACATATTCACCCAGTCAGATCTGAACTTGAGGCAACGCCGTTGGTTGGAATTAATCAAGGACTATGACTTGGAGGTCCATTATCACCCTGGAAAAGCAAATGTTGTGGCAGATGCGCTCAGTAGGAAGAGTTATGCCAATGAAGTACACCTGAATATTCAGTCTAAAGAGTTGTGTGCTCAGTTAGCGCATCTCAACTTAGGTTTCGTTGTTAATGCTATGGAGTTCGTTTTGGAACCTACTCTGGAACAGGAGATACGCAAGGGTCAGTTGGAAGATGAGAAACTGAAAGAGATTGCTGAGAATATTGTGATTGGTAAGGCACCAGGTTTCAGTTTGGACGACAATGGTACCCTTTGGTTTGGTAAAAGGATATGTGTACCTAGAGTAAAGGAGATCCGCGAGACAATTCTGTGAGAGGCTCATGACTCAGCTTACTCTATACACCCGGGAAGTACCAAGATGTACTTGGATTTGAAGGAGAAGTATTGGTGGTATGGTCTAAAACGAGATGTTGCAGAGTATGTGGTAGTGTGTGATACATGTTAGAGAGTTAAGGTAGAACACCAGCGACCAGCAGGATTGCTACAACCGATGAAAATTCCAGAGTGGAAATGGGAAGAAGTTGGTATGGACTTCATAGTGGGTTTACCTCGCACTCAAAGTGGTTATGACTCGATATGGGTAATTGTGGATCGGTTGACAAAAGTTGCTCACTTCTTGCCAGTTAGGACCACCTATACCGGAGCCAAGTTGGCAGAGTTGTACATGGAAAAGATAGTGTGTATGCATGGCGTTCCTAAAAAGATTGTGTCAGATAGAGGTACTCAGTTCACGTCACACTTCTGGCAGATGATTCATAGGTCTCTTGGAACCAAGTTGAACTTCAGTACAGCCTATCACCCGCAGACGGATGGTCAGACAGAAAGAACCAACCAGATATTGGAAGATATGTTGAGAGCTTGTGCACTGCAGAATGGTACTAGTTGGGATAAGAGTTTGCCGTACGTTGAGTTCTCATATAACAACAGTTACCAGAATAGTTTAAAGATGACACCGTTTGAGGCTTTATATGGAAGAAAGTGCAGAACTCCTTTGTTCTGGAATCAGACGGGAGAAAGTCAGGTGTTTGGACCGGACATATTGAAAAGTGCAGAGGAACAGGTACGGACTATCAGAGAGAACTTGAAAGTTGCACAGTCCCGACAAAAGAGTTATGCTGACACCCGCAGAAGAGACTTGGTTTTCAAAGTAGGTGACTATGTCTATTTAAAGGTGTCACCTATGAGAAGCGTAAAGAGGTTCAATATGAAGGGTAAGTTAGCACCCAGATATGTCGGTCCTTTCAAGATAGTGGAACGACATGGTGAAGTGGCTTATCAGCTCGAGTTGCCAGAAAGTCTAGCAGGGGTACATGATGTCTTTCACGTGTCACAGTTGAAAAAGTGTTTGCATGTGCCAGAAGAGCAAATACCATTGGAAGAGTTATCAGTTAAGGAGGATCTCACCTATGAGGAATACCCGATAAGAATCTTGGAAACAGCAGAAAGAGTCACCCGGAGCCGAGTCATTCGGATGTGCAAAGTTCAGTGGAATCGGTATTCAGTGGATGAGGCAACTTGGGAAAGAGAAGAGGATCTGAAACGGACATACCCGCAGTTGTTTGAGTGAGTACCAGTTGAATCTCGGGACGAGATTCCTTTAAGGGGGGGGGGTAGATTTGTAACACCCAAAATTTTGCATTTTTCCTAAAATAGATTCAAAGCAAATTGAATTGCATTTGATGTGAGCATTAAAACATAGGGAAAGTAATTAAGGTTTTCACAAAATAAAATCTAGCACCATAATAGAAACATTGTGTTGCATTCATGCCGATGCATTCTACTTTGTATTGTTGGAGTTTGCAAATTTCAAATTTGAGTTCAAAGCTTTATTTGGAAAATGTGTTTGAAAATCGAAAATTGGAAAACAATTCTCTCTTCTCTCTCTCTCCTTCTTGCTTTGGCCCGCAGGCCACTTCCCCCCCAGCCCAATCCCTCTCCCTTCGCTCTCTGTTGGGCCGACGCGAGCAGGCCGGCCCAGTTCCACCCCTCCCTGCACCTCTCCTTCTCTCGCCCTCACTGTCAGACTCGCCCCACCGGTCAGTTTTCCTTTCTCCCACTGACAAGTCTATCCCACTTGTCAGTCTCCCCTTCCTTCTTCCTTCCCCCGCTCCCTTCCTTCTCTGTGTCGACAGAATCGCCGCCGAGTCCGAATCCGAGCAGGATGGATCTCCCCTTCCCATAACCGGCACCGAGCCGTGACGTGCACGCCAAGCGCCGCCGCCGAGCCCCCCCCTTTCTTCCCTCCTCTCCCCCTCCCTTTCCTTTCCCAGCCGCCGCCCTTTCCTTGCGGCCAAGACCAAATCCGCGTCGATCTCCCCCCTTCCTTCCTTGTGGCGCACCAGGGCTATTTAAGCCGCACCCGACATCCTTCCGCCCTCACCTTGCGACCGCGGAACATCCAGAGCAGTACCAGAGCCGCCGCAGGACCCCGCGCCGCCGCAAACCTAGCAGAGCCACCGCCGCCGTTGTTCCTCCGCGGCCGCGTCTCTCTGCTCCATCCGCATACTACCTGAGCTCCGCAATCCGGTAAGGGGCACCCCCAGGAGCTCTCTCTCCCGTCCCAACCTCTCTAACACACTGCTCCGTGTTTCCCGACCACACCAAGCCGCTGTGCCGCACGGACCGCTCTCCACCGCGCGCAATCGACTCAACCGACTCCACCACCGTGTTTGCCTTGCCTCCCTCTCTCTCCCAGACCTATTCGCGAAGAGAATGGCGCACTAAATCGCCTAATCGCGTTGCGCCGCCGCTCGCCGGCAATGGCGCCGCCGCGCCTCTGTTTCCGGCCGCCGCGCGCGGCCTTCCTCCCTCCCGATCTAATCTGTGTCGTTCATCTCTGAACGAACGGTCAACCAAGCCCGATACCGGTTCGACCGCTGCTTTTGCAAAAGAGACCTTCCCCTTTTTAAAGACTGAACCCGCAGTCCCCTTTGGCGTATTCTGAGATCCTGCCTCCTCTATTGAAAAACGTATTCCCTTTTCAGTTTGATTTATTTAGAAAATAAAAAGGAAACCTTATTTACAGTTTTGCCACTCTTTTCCATTTGCTTATAAACTGTTCATTTTAAATCCAAATCGCTCCGTTCAAGTTGCGTTAGATCCGTATTTTCTTGCTCTATCCAGTAGTATAGTTTTCATATATGTTAATTACTTTTAAAAATCAAAGAAAATTATTTCCGTAATGCCTAATCTTGCTCTATTCAAAATTCCGTTTAAATCATATCTTCTCCGTTATAGCTCCGTTTTTCGTGATTCAAGCGTCTATGTGATCGTAGTGAGACGTAGATTTGTTTTATAAAATTTTCCTTTTGTTTTATTATGTTTGGTGTACTGTTCTAATCTATAGCTTTGTTTGTTTGCATGTTATGTCTCTACGTGATTGCATGTGATGTGATGATCGAGTACAGACGGTGAGCAGTACGTGGGAGACCAGGGGTTTTGCTTTGAGCAGGAGCAGCAGCAGGATCTCTTTGAGCCAGGCAAGTATTATACGGGATCTTCCTTGATGTCCTATTAATGAAGCTTTTCCAATAAAATCATATGCATGTGTCTAATACTGTCACCATAGGGTTTACCTAGATTTGTTTCCCTATATCCTTGAAATCCTATGGGTTACTGTTGCATATGGGTAGTTATTGCTAGTGCTACACTTTTATAAGCATGATCCGTTAATCTTGATTAAAGACTAAATGAGACGATAAAGTAAAACTTGACTTTTTAGCAACATGGACTTAGGACCCCCTTTCTGTCAGTAAAAGCTGGGACATACAGTACAACCATGAGGGCTATATGGCTCTGGCTTTAGTTCAGTATTAGGGTCACTCTCTCGCATGCAATAGTTCACGAAAGTTGCCATTGACGAGCGGTTGCGGAGCGGCTGGAGTGGGGACCGCTGCGGGTGTGTACCACCGACGGGCTCCTATATACCCCTTGCCCGTGGATCCGTACTGTCTGTGGTATGTCAGCGAACCCTTTGAAAGACTTCATAGTGTTCCCTGCCCGCTCACCTCGGTAGTGTTAAGGGAGTCATGATCCTGGGGCATTTGGGCAAACACGACTCATGGGTAAAGTGTACAAACTCTGCAGAGTGTTAAAAACTATCATGATAGCCGTGCTCACGGACACGAGCGGCCTGGAAAACTCACAGAACTCTTTGGTACTTATGTATACCTTTATGAATCAATTTATCAAGGAACTATGTTACTTGTTCAGTTGTTTACTTGATCATGCAATTTAACTTGGGGATTTAAACATAACTTTGATCTATCACTTATAAAGCTTTGTTACAAATTAAAAATGCTTACCGAAGTAAACCAGTGTCATACTATTTGAGCCTCATGAACCCCATATATGCTTGTTGAGTACGAAAGTACTTACGCTTGTTTCTTTCTTTTCAATTCTTGTATAAAAATCCCGGATGGATACCAGATTATCAGAGTTATGAGGAGTATCCAGAGGACTACTAGGTTTGGGGTCAACCAGTTGACGTCCCTGTGCTATGGAGCTTCGCGAGAGTTATCTTATTTCCGCTGTTTTGTAATAGACATTATTTAAATACTCATTCGCTATGTATTAAACACTTGTGATGATACAATTTTGATAATTTGTCGGCTTATGTGTGTGACTGATCTCTGGGCACACATAAGATTATTGCATCCCGTTTTGTCTTTAAAACTGGGTGTGACACCACTCCTAAAACTAATCTTGAGGGGAATCTTGTTCTTCGTCCTTCAATCATCTGAACATCCAACACATCGTGTATTTGTCCTCTGTGAAAATATCCAACACATTGTATATTTGTCCTCTGTGAAAATATCCAACACATCGTATATTTGTCCTCTGTGAAAATATCCAACACATTGTATATTTGTCCTCGGTGAAAATATAGTCCTTTGTTAAGAACATATTTAGGAAAATATGTTATTTTCCTATGAATTTATAAATCACACAAGTAACACAACCTCAGCAACTGTTCTAGAACTGAAGTTTCATTGATACCCTTTGTCTAGAGTAACACAACCCTGACATAAACCAAGCTGAGCTAAATTAGAAACATTAAAGCCAAAAAAAATTGAAACAGGTGGTGGTGCATAAATGATGCATCACACGTCGTGGTACATAAATAGTATGTGTATGTTAAAATTACAGAAGAAGAATGTTCACATGCACTTATGCCTAATATATTTCATCTCCTGTCAACTGTCATTAGAAACATGTCAGAAGATTTCCAGATAGCCTGAAAGATATTTGTACGTGGAATTAAAGCAAAAGCTAGAAACATTATTAAACTAGACTGTACGTCGGACTGGCTGGTCATTAGAAACATGTCAGTTTTTAAGATAGCCTGAGAGATTTTGGACGCGTAACTAAAGAAAAAGCTAGAAAAAATATTAAACTAGAGATTTTCCACAAGTGTATATGATTATGCAAAAATAGAGACATCAAACCATACATGAAAGGATATCCTTACCTTATCAGATAATCACATTACGAAATTGAGAAGATTTAGCTTTGTCTGCACAAGTTCCAAAAAGATAACTACAGCTCACAGCAATCAAGGAGATATCAGGAATCTAATTAAGAAATCACCACTAGTACAGAACCTGCTTTTAGGCCCGGTGCGTAAGGACCCTTAGCTCCGGTGCAGGATTTAGGACTAAATGTCCCTCCTTTAGCCCCGGTTCGCACAACCGGGCTAAAGCCCGACCTTTAGCCCCGGTTGATTTTATTTTGATATTTTTTATTTTGGTTTTCCAATTAGATTAGGTATTCAAATGTGTGTATTCTACGCTTCCAATACATGTATTCGCTGCTAATACATGTATTCACGCACTTATAAGTTAGTTTCAAGCATTAAATACAAATAAATTATTAAACTCTATAAGTATAATATATATATGCACATAAAATTTACATCATTATCCATTATTACTTGAATTAAGACACAAACGCTCTCGCCACTTAAATATCATACATATGTTCGTCTTGATTTGGCTTGAGTGGGACGTCCGGGTCGTAATAGAAGTCGCCTCCAGGTTTGACCACTTTTTCAAGAAAAAATCCAGCAAATGTCTCTTGAATTCCTTTGAGGCGGTCTTCTTACATCACTTGTTGCTACAACCATAGCATCTTCAATTTGCATTATAAAGAAACAAGTGTTAATATACATAAGATTTAGTTAATAGCAATAAATAAATAAAATGGATGTATTATATATACATATTACATACTTTTAGTTTCTCTGTAAGAGTTCTTCTTGCATACACCGTGAGGTACTCGCCAACGTAGTATCCACACAGATTGTTGCCTTGTGGCTGCCTTAGAATCCACTGTAAGATATGAAAAGATTACCATCGTCATCATACGCATATGTTAAAGCATGATAATTTAAGGTAACATATTACGAGAGCTAGTAGAACTTACAGGTAACATACGAGGACCCTGTAGTGTCTCTTCTAGTTCCGGACGGTGTTTCGGGACGAACCAAGCCCAAACCCTGCTCAATAATTGGATCATTAGTTAATTAACTCTTGCAGTGTAGTTAAAGAGCAGGAATCCATATTTAAAGATCAAAGTTACCCCTTGATAATGTCTATCATATCTTGGTAATCTCCCGGTGGTTTTCTCAATGAGTCAAAGATTACATATGCACTTCTTCTCATATCGATGACTATGAGTATCCAGTGAAAATTGCATTTGTTTATAGAGTCAACATATATATCTTTATGCTGAATTGAGTAATAAGTAAGACAAATTGTGCAAACGATAACAACTGTCACACCCAGTTTTAAAGACAAAACGGGATGCAATAATCTTATGTGTGCCCAGAGATCAGTCACACACATAAGCCGACAAATTATCAAAATTGTATCATCACAAGTGTTTAATACATAGCGAATGAGTATTTAAATAATGTCTATTACAAAACAGCGGAAATAAGATAACTCTCGCGAAGCTCCATAGCACAGGGACGTCAACTGGTTGACCCCAAACCTAGTAGTCCTCTGGATACTCCTCATAACTCTGATAATCTGGTACCCATCCGAGATTTTTATACAAGAATTGAAAAGAAAGAAACAAGCGTAAGTACTTTCGTACTCAACAAGCATATATGGGGTTCATGAGGCTCAAATAGTATGACACTGGTTTACTGCGGTAAGCATTTTTAATTTGTAACAAAGCTTTATAAGTGATAGATCAAAGTTATGTTTAAATCCCCAAGTTAAATTGCATGATCAAGTAAACAACTGAACAAGCAACATAATTCCATGATAAAGTGATTCATAAAGGTAAACAACAAGTAACCATAAAGTTCTGTGAGTTTTCTAGGCCGCTCGTGTCTGTGAGCACGGCTACCATGATAGTTTTTAACACTCTGCAGAGTTTGTACACTTTACCCATGAGTCGTGTTTGCCCAAATGCTCCGAGATCATGACTCCCTTAACACTACCGAGGTGAGCGGGTAGGGAACACTATGAAGTCTTTCAAAGGGGTTCGCTGACATACCGCAGACAGTACGGATCCACGGGCAAGGGGTATATAGGAGCCCCAGGATGGTACACACACGCAGCGGTCCCCACTCCGGCCGCTCCGCAACCGCTCATCAATGGCAACTTTTGTGAACTGCCACATACGAGAGAGTGACCCTAATACTGAACTAAAGCCAGAGCCATGTAGCTCTCATGGTTGTACTGTATGTCCCAGCTTTTGCTGACAGATAGGGTCCTAAGTCCATGTTGCTAAAAAGGTCAAGTTTTACTTTATCATCTCATGTAGTCATTAATCAAGATTAAAGGATCATGCTTATTAAAGAGGTGCACTAGCAATATCTACCCATATGCAAAAGCAACCCATAGGATTTCAAGGATCAAAGTAATCAAATCTAGGTAAACCCTATGGTAACAGTATTAGACACATGCATATGATTTTATTGGAAAAACTTCATTAATAGGACATCAAGGAAGATCCTATATAATACTTGCCTTGCTCAAAGGGTTCCTGCTGATCCTGCTCAAAGAGAAACTCCTGGTCACCCACATACTGCTCACCGTCTGTACTCGATCACCACATCACACGCAATCATACAGAGGCACAACATGCAAGCAAACAAGGCTATTGGTTAGAACAGTACACCAAACATAATAATACAAAAGGAAAAGTTTATAAAACAAATCTACGTATCACTACGATCACAAAGACGCTTGAATCACGAAAAACGGAGCTATAACGGAAAAGATATGAATTAAACGGGATTTTAAAAAGATCAAGATTAAAGCATTACGGAATTAATTTTCTTTGATTTTCAAAAGTAATTAACATAGATGAAATCTATACTACTGGATAGAGCACAAAAATACGGATCTAACGCAACTTGAACGGAGCGATTTGGATTTAAAAAGAGCAATTTAGAGACATTTGAAATAGAGTGGCAAAAGTGTAAATAGAATTTTCTTTTTATTTTCGAATTAAATCAAACTAAAAAGGGAGTACGCTTTTCAATAGAGAAGACGGAGTCTCGGATTACGCCTTAGGACTGTGGGTTGATGCATTAAAAAGGGTGGGGTCTGTTTTGCAAAAGAGGCAGCCGAACCGGTACAGAGCGCGATGGTCCATCCGATTAGAAACGGACGGTCGGGATTAGATCCGAGGGGGAGACGGTGGCGCACGGCGGCCGGGAACAGAGTCGCGGCGGCGCCATGGCCGGTGAGCGGCGGCGCGGTGCGATTCTGCGATACAGTGCACCATTCTCCACGAAATCTGGACGGGAAGGGAGAGGGTGACACGGCGAGCTCACTGGTGCACCCGGTTAACTCGATTAGGCGCGGGAATGCGGTGACCGCGTGGCATGGCGGCTCTGCAATGACGGCAGTTGCGGCGCAATGCAACAGAGAGGTCGGGGAGGGAGTGTGAGGCCCCCGGGGCATTGCTTACCTCATTGCAAGGCTCGGGGACGATCAGATTTGGGTGGAGGGACTTGGCAGCGCAGAGGCGGCGACGGCGGCTCGGTGCTCGGTCGCGGCGGCGCTGGGGGCTCGGTGGTGCTCGATCAAGCTTCCAGAGGGTCAGGTGGTTGCGGTGGGGTGCGGTGCCCGTCCTTTTATAGTCAGCGGGCGCGGTCGTTATGGAAGGGAAACAATCCCGCGACGGATTTGCGTTCGGCCGCAAGGGAAGGCGGCGACGTAGAAAGGAAAAGGGGGAAAGGGGAGGAAGGAAAGAGAGGCGTGGTGCGGCGCTAGCTAGCCCTGCCGCGGTTCTGAGTCAGCGAAGGAAAGGGAGGGGGAATCTCCTACCCCGATTCGGGCTCGGCGATGAGCGGTGCCGGCGCGACAGAACAGGAAGGAGGGAGGGAGAAGAAGGAAGGTGAGGGGGGAGGGGCTGACAGGTGGGGCGTATCCGTCAGCGAGAGAGAGGGAGCTGAGGTGCGGGGAGTGACTGGGCCATCTTGGTTTGGGCCGGGGTGAAGCCCAGTCGGGCAGGAGGAAGGGAGGGAACTGGGCTGGGGAAAGAAAATGCCTCGGGCCAAATAGCAGGGAGAGAGAGAGAGAGATAGAATGTTTCTCTTTTTTTTTAATTTTCCAAATCATGTTCAAACACATTTTCCAAATGAACTTTTGAATTCAAATTTGAATTTTGAAAAATCCAATCAACACAAAATACTGTGCACCAACATGCTTGCAACAAACTTGTTTCTAGATGTGATAATTTTACTTTAGGAAAGCCTTAATTAATTTTCCTAAGTTTTAATGTCCACACAAATGCAAATCAAATTTACTTTTGATCTATTTGGAAAAATGCAAAATTTAGGGTGTTACAACAACACTCACCCAAAGTTGGATGGGAAGAGTATATATTCTCTGGTCTTTTGGTTGACCAAGAACCTCCGAAGATTCCTCTCCATTTGAGGTATCCATTGTTCGCGGGGAGTGTTTGGATCCGAGAATATGATTGATGGATCAATGAAACCAATTTCCGTGTCTCCCTTACGTTTGAGCATTAACATCAAGAATCTGCATATATATGTTTGAGGATAGTTAGTCACTATACATATACATATGTGCTATAGTCAGATTACTAAAATAAATGATAATCACTTACAGACAGTAGCAGCTCATCAGAGATTTGTCTAGAGCGTCCATGTGGCATAGTTGGTGGAGCTCACTATACGGAACAAATATAAGGTCATCGCCCCAGAAGTAATGTTCTTGTCTAATTCTGACGCAAATGCAGTCGTCATCTGAGTTTTTGGTACATGTCTCCATGTACCACGAGTTTAACTTGCGCATTTGCGTACCAAGATCCCCGAGGGCCGATGGGTTGTATAGACTTCTGCCACGTAAATAACTTCTCTTGAACTCATCGACTACAGTGGCATTTGCGACTAGTGCATTTCCGTAAAATTGAGCCGCGGATATATTAGCTCCTTTCAAGAAATCTTCCAATCCATCATAATTGACCTTGGGGCCACTGTAGTCTTCTAGCACGCTCATGTTTGAACCATATTCATACCCAACAACTAGCGGGGGCACTGATTGCTTCGATTGTTCCCCGAGCTATGGGACACCTTTCCCTGCTCTTTTCCTCTCGGTAATTGCCTTTTCGAGGGTGCGGTCATAGTCCGATATTGGAGATTTCTTCTGAGCATCACGTAGCTTTGTCTTCTTTTCTTCCAACTGTTGCCTTAGAGCTGATTGATGTAAGTAGAACGGCTTTTTAGCTTCTTTATTTGCTTTAGCGTCGTCTTTAAATTTCTTGAAATGTGCGGCAACATCGACCTTTATTGAAGCCGATATTTCCTCTTCAGTCATCTCAGACGGAAGTTTCTGAGGAATCTTAACAATAACTTTCCTTGTAGCTTGCCTCTTTGTTTTTGGTTGGGTGGCCGACACCTTTGCTTTTGTGGTGGTCCTCTTCTTTGGCGATGGGGCAGCAGGTGTCGGCGTTGGAGACCGTCGTGGCGGTGTTGGAGACCGTCGTGGAGGCGATGGGGCCGGGTCGGCATTGGAGAACGTCGTGGAGGTTCTGGAGCCGGTTTTGGCGATGAAGACCGCCTTGGAGGTTCTGGGGAGGAAGCCGTGTCGTGCATTTCACCATCAGCATCTCTCGCAACACTATGACCAACAGGTGATGAATGTTAACATAGGTATCTGGGACGAGGAGGCAGCGACAGTACAATAGGAGGTGATGCCCCAGGAAAAATGATATAGCGCTTGCGCCAACAAATAAATGTCTTCTCCACTTGTCCTAAAGTTGTCTCCCCATCACCTCCTTCAATGTCAAGCTTAGCATTGCGATGACCTTTTTCAACTCTATCGACCGAGACGCGAGCATATCTAGCTGGTACTTTTGACCCATGGCATATTGGTGTCTTCGTAGGGTCGATAGGAGATACAATACCGGTAGCCACCATGATTGTGGTAGCCCCCTCTGGAATGTGCAGCTCACATGGTGTATTCAGTTCTGTGATGTCATCCACGGGGAAGCGTAGCTTTGCGTCATCAACAGGTTGAGGCACTTCTGTGGAAGCACAACTGCTTTTCAAGTGAGCTGATGGGCTGATGTTGACTAGCGGTAGTGATCCAGTACTTTGCATTCAGCTGATTCCTAACTCCACTTGCCTTTGGATTTCCTCGCTCATTCTCGCTTGAAGTTTCTCTTCTCTCTCTTTTGCTTGAATAGCTGCTTCACGTGCTTCACTAAGCATTTGTGACATGCTAAGTTTCATAGCTTCCTCCTCTTTCTTCTTTCTCTGGCGGCTTCTATATGTATCTTTGTCTTGAGGGAAGGCATGCTTCCACGGCACCGCGCCATGACCTCTCGTTCACCCACTGTGTTCCGCAGTCCCTAGGGCATATGTCAGCTCATCTTTATCTCTATCTGGTGACCATAGTCCTTGTTCCCTCATAGATTGAGCGTAAACCAGTTTCCTTGCTGCTTCTGTGAGTCCTTTGGTATACGTTAATCTCCCAGTCTGAGGGTCAATGCCTCCCCCGTGACCAAAAAACCACCACTTACTGCGCTCAGCCCAGTCATCTGATTCTGGTTGGATTCCCCTAGCTAGAAGGTCCTCTTCTTCTTTTTCCCACTTAGGAATGGCAGTCTTGTATCCACCTGATCCCATGTGATGATGGTATTGCTTTTCTCGGGCATTCTGTTGGTTCTGTTGAGCTCGTGATTCGCCCTCTTTGGATGTCTTGAAAGCTACAAAGTCATCCCAAAACGGTCTCAACTTGACGTAGGCTTTTTTGTTGAAATCTGGAGTAAGGTTCTTCTTGATAAAATCATTATGCAATGTCTTCTTCCAGGCCTGGAAATATGTTGCCATCTTCTTCATAGCATAGTCCCTAACTCTCCCCTTCAGAGCTTCATCTTCTCTATCGAGTGAGAAATGTTGAAGGACTTCTTGCCAAATTAGTTCCTTGTCACGATCAGAGAAAAAACTAATGTCAGGACGTCCTTTCCTTTGCCACCATTCACGAGCACTGATCGGAAGCCTATCCCTTACAAGGTAACCATAGTTGGTGGCAAATCTATGTGCATGTGGTCCAAGTACAACCCCTGTTTCCTCATCGAATTATGTGATAATGTACCGACCCTCCAATGGCTTCTTCGGGCCTCGTACATTTTTCCTCTTCCCCGTAGTTGTCGTTGATGCAGGCGGCTATGTATGTAGACACACAAAACTTATAAATATAATTATACAATTGTAATTATTTTGATTTTGTAGACATATATATACCTCGGCAACATTGTCTTGCGCGATATTTTCTTGCTCAACATCTGGCGCAAAGTACTGACTTCCGTCATCTACTTGATTCGTGTCGTCGTCTACTTGATCAGTGTCATCGTTGATCATTGAAAACAAGAATTCCTCCATGTCATTCGGGTCGTCCATTTCTGCAACTATAAAAGCTAATAAGTGTGTAACACGTACTTAGAGTAACCACTTAGGGGTAGACACTTAGGGGTTTAGCCACACTTGGGGTAGACACTTAGTCTTTGTGTGACTAATAAAAGGGTTTAGGCCGGGTAGACACTTAGAGGTAGGCACACTTGGGGTAGACACAATGTCTTTGTGTGACTAATAAAAGGGTTTAGGGTAGACACTTAGGGGTTTAGGCACACTTGGGGTAGACACTTAGTCTAAAGTGTGACTAATAAAAGGGTTTAGGGTAGGGTAGACACTTAGAGTTAGGCACACTTGGGGTAGACACAATGTCTTTGTGTGACTAATAAAAGGGTTTAGGGTAGACACTTAGGGGTTTATAGGCACACTTGGGGTAGACACTTAGTCTTTGTGTGACTAATAAAAGGGTTTAGGGTAGGCACTTAGAGTGTGTGTAAATCCTAAACAAATGAAAGGCCTAACAAATGAAAGATCTATACAATTAGGGTTTAGGATAGACACTTATGATGTATATCTATAGGGTTTAGAAACTTAGGGGTTTAGGGTAGACACTAAGTAGTGTGTGTGTGTAATAAAAGTGTTTATGGTTTAGGGTAGACACTTATGATGTATATCTATAGGGTTTAGAAACTTAGGGGTTTAGGGTAGACACTAAGTAGTGTGTGTGTAATAAAAGTGTTTAGGGTTTAGGTTTAGGGTACAAATATATACATGTTTACTAGCAATAATAATGGAAGGTCAATATTTCTCTAACAAATCCATCTATATATCAAATCATATATATACATGTTTTCTGGCAATAATGGAATTAATAAGGTCAATATTTCTCTAACAAATCCATCTAGTAATATATATAATGAAAGGTATCTAATTCTATAACAAATGAAAGCTCTATATTTCTCTAAGTGCTTTAATCTATTTCTAAAACCAATGGAAGGTCTATATTTCTAAAACTAGCAATATAATGAAGATACATATATATCAAATCTATATTTCTCTCTAATAAGTGCTAAAATCTATTTCTAAAACTAAAATCTATTTCTATTTTTTACACACAATTCACCTTGTATCTTCTTCTTCTTCTTCCTTCTTTGATCTTCTTCTTCTTCTCGATCTCCTCTTCCCTAGAAAAACATACATAAAATGTTAGTGTGTGAAAACAAGAAACTAATAACATACAAATTAATAAAATCATTTAGTAATTTTTCCCTTTTTCCTTTCTTTCTTTCTTCTCCCTACCTTCTTCCTTCTTCCTTCTCTCCTCTTCTCCTTCTTTCCTCTTCTTCCTTTCTTCCTTGTAATTTTTCTTTCTTTTTCCTTTAATTTCTTTCTTCTTTCTTCTTTTTCTCCTTCAAAGCCGGCGGCGTACGGGAGGCGGCCGACGGCGGCGGCGGTGGCATAGAGCCGGTGGCCAGCTGTGCAGCGAGGCCGACGGTGGCGCGGCGTGCAGAGGAAGGAGAGAGGCGCGCGGCGGCCGGCTCGGGCGCGATGCAGGGCTCGGGCGCGGCGGCGACCGGGAATGGCGCGAGCCGAGGTGAGGCGAGGAGGGGCCGTGCGGGGCCGGTGCAGAGGCGGAGGTGGCACCCGGCGGTGGCGCAAGTGGCGAACGGCGGTGGCGGAGCTCGATCTCGATATATCGACGTTGGTTGAAGAGAAGAGGAAGGAGAGATGCAGGCAGCCGCGACTTATATATTTAGGCACCCTTTAGCCGCGGTTCTGTTTAGGCGCCAAATGAAATTTTAGTGGGCAGGTTTTAGATGTTTTGGTATTGTATATAGTTTAATATCTATATAAATTGCTCTAGGTCTTGTAAATTGCATAATAAATTAAATACATGCCACAAAATTTTTAAAAAATAACCATTAAATTTCCTTTTGCTTTATTATACACTAGAAAAATGTATAACATAAAATCTTTTACCTTTTTTATAATATCAAATATAAATGTAACTAACCATTAGAATTTGGTTAATGCAAAAGTATATTGTTCAATTAAAAAAATAAAATGCTTGGTTACCAACAGGAAATTAGTTTATTCATTATTTTAACGTTAAACTATTTGTGTTTCACCATTCATTGTCCAATTATGCGACCTTTAAGTGTACCCTTAAATAGAAAATTGTTAATGAGACACTAAATGACCCTATATGAAAAACTTTTGAATACAAAGGTTTTATAACTCATCAAGATCATTCATTTTAGAACTAAACTTTTTCAATGACAAATGTAGATCTTTATTTATTTGACCAAAATGCCTAATACACATGTCACTTGATCGACATCACATTGCTAAGGTAGCTACATCAAGCGGGCACATTAGTGATCTTCTTCTTGACATATGTCCCTTGGTCATGATCATGTCGTAACCATGGAGTGTCCTCGGCATTTAGAAGGATGCTTGGGTCTTTGGTCACACTGAATGGCGCAATTCGGTCATCCCTTTCGTAAAGTTCAGACATGTAGTTGTTCTCAATTCCCAAAATGTTTATTTTCCCTGAAAGAACTATGTAACGCTTGGGCTCATTGATGCTTGATTTGTCATCGTTTTTTCCTTTATTTGGTTTTGTAGACATGTCTTTTACATAGAACACCTGATTCACATCAGTAGCCAGGACGAATGGTTCGTCTTTGTACCCAATAGTGTCGAGGTCCACTGTTGTCATCCCATAATCCTTGTCAATTGTTACCCCTACTCCAGTCATCTTCACCCATTGGCACTTAAACAAAGGGACTTTAAAATTAGGTGCATAGTATAGTTCCCAAATCTCAACTATGTGGCCATAATATGTTTGCCTTTTTCCATTTGGGTCAATGGCATCTATGCGGACACCACTGTTCTAGTTGGTGCTCCTTTAATCTTGGTCTACAGTGTAAAATATATTTTTCCATTTATCTCGTAGGTTTTGTACGTGAGGATGTGCCATGATGGTTGTCTAACCAACAAATACAGTTGGTCATCAATACTATCATCACCATTAAATTTTATTCGCAACCAATCGCTGAAAGTTTTCATGTGTTCACGCATAATCCAAGCTTCATTCTTCCCTGAAAACTGGGATCGTAGGAACTTCTTGTGTACCTCGACATAAGGCTCCACCACGGAGAAGTTTTGAAGAACTATGTAGTGTGCTTTGTTGAAATAATCATCCCCGTACCGATATATGTTTTCTTCCCTAGTGTTCCTTTCCCACTAAGTCGCCCCTCGTGTCTTGATTCAGGAACACCAATCGAGTCAAGGTCGGGAATATAGTCAACACAGAACTCAATGACCTCCTCTGTCCCGTAGCCCTTGGCGATGCTTCCTTCTGGGCGAGCACGTTGGGGAACATATTTTTTCAGGATTCCCATGAACCTTTCAAAGGGGAACATGTTGTGTAGGAACACAGGACTGAGAATACTAATCTCCTTGACCAGGTGAACTAGGAGGTGTTCCATGATATTAAAGAAGGATGGAGGGAAAACTAACTCAAAGCTGATAAGACACTGAACCACATCATTCTGTAGACTAGCTAGTTCCATTGGATCGATTGCCTTCTGAGAAATTGCATTGAGGAATGCACTAGCTTCACAGTGGCTAGACGTAAGGGTGGAGGTAGAATTCCTCTTAACGCAACTGGAAGCAATTGCGTCATAAGCACGTGGCAGTCATGAGACTTTAAGTTTAGGAATTTCTTCTGTGACACATTTATTACATTCTTTATATTGGAGGAAAATCCAGATGGGACCTTGATGCTTCTTAGACATTCAAACATGCTTTCCTTCTCTTCTTTGCTAAGAGTGTAGCTAGCTGGCTTTAAATAATGGCATCCATCTTCTGTCTTCTCTAGATGCAGGTTGTCTCATTCTTTCATGTCTTGCAAGTCCTGTCGTGCTTCAAGCATATCTTTGGCTTTTCCATACACACCTATGAATCCTAGCAGGTTCACACAAACATTCTTTGTCAAGTGCATCACGTCGATCGCGTGGCGGACCTCTAGGACAGGCCAATAGGGTAGCTCCCAAAATATGGACTTGTTCTTCCACATGGGTGCGCGACCATTATCATCTTTTGAAACTGGTACGACCCCTTCTCCCTTTCCAAAGACTACTTGCAGAGCCTTGACCATATCAAGTACCTCCTTTCCAGTTTGGTTGTCAGGCTTGGTTCGTTTCACTTCTTCTTTACAATGCTTTCCTTTTTTTCTGGCTTGGTGATTCTTAGGAAGAAAACGACGATGGCCAAGGTACACGACCTTTCGACATTTTTTTAGATATAAACAGTCAAGGTCATCAAAACAGTGTGTGCATGCATTATATCCCTTGTTTGTTTGTCCTGAAAGATTACTTAGGGCAGGCCAATCATTGATTGTTACGTACAGCAATGCTCGCAGGTCAAAGTGTTCCTGTTGGTACTCATCCCACACATGTACACCTGGTTTGCTCCATAAAAGCAGAAGTTCCTCAACTAAGGGCCTCAGGAAGACATCAATGTCGTTGCCAGGTTGTTCGGGCCTTGGATCAGCACATACATCATAATAAACTTCCGCTTCATGCATAACCATGGAGGGAGGTTGTAGATACATAGAGTAACAAGACAAGTGCTATGACTACTGCTCTGCTCCCCAAAAGGATTCATACCATCCGTGCTCAAACCGAACCTTAAGTTTCTTGCGTCTTCTGCAAACTCTGGGAATTCTCTGTCAATTGCTCTCCACTGGGACCCATCAGCAGGGTGTCTCAACATGTTGTCTGCCTTACGGTCTTCTTTGTGCCATCACAACAACTTTGCATGGTCCTTGTTTCTGAACAGACGTTTCAGGCGTGGTATTATAGGAGCATACCACATAACTTTGGCAGGGATTTTCTTCCTAGGACGCTCTTCGCCCTCAACATCGCCAGGGTAATCTCGCATGATCTTATATCGTGACACTTTACATACGGGGCATTCATCCAAAGTCTCGTAGTCCTTGCCACGGTACAGGATGCAGTCATTAGGACATGCATGTATCTTCAGGATTTCTAATCCTAGAGGGCACACAACCTGTTTTGCTTCGTACGTAGTGGCAGGCAATTCGTTAGGCTTCGGAACCATCTTTTTATTAATCTTGAGTAATTGCCCAAATGTCTTGTCGGATATGTCATTTTTTGCCTTCCATTGTAGCAACTCCAGTGTTGTACCCAACTTATTTTGCTAATCTTCGGCGCTCGGGTATAGTAGTTTCTTGTGATCCTCTAGCATGCGGTCTAACTTAGCTTTCTCTTTTTCACTTTCACAATCTCTTTGCGCATCACGAATGACTTCACCAAGACAATCATCTTCAGAGAGTGTGTCCTCTGCCCCTGCCCCTGCCTCTTCTTCTTCTGTTTCCACCATTGCAGTATCATTGAAGTCACCATATTGAGCAATAATGTCTTCAGAGTCCAATTGCTCTTCTTCGTCTTCTTCCATCATAATTCCGGTTTCTCCATGCTTGGTCCAACAAATATAGTTTGACATGAAACCTGACTTCAACAAGTGTGAGTGAACAGTCCTTGAGCTAGAATATTCCTTCAAACTCTTGCACAAGGTGCATGGACAACACATGAAATTAGCATCCCGCTTGTTCGCCTCAGCCGCTCTTAAGAATTCATGCACGCCATCAAAGAACTTTTTGGAGCGGCGATCTACATTGTATATCCAATCGCGTGTCATCGTCTGCATTATATGACCCAAAACATAATTAAATTTCTCATTTTAGTCAAAAAATGAAATTATAAAATACTGAACGAAAGGTCGTCTGCATTAAAATAACATGATCGAGATGGAACACCATCATGTGTCATTTCCGCGTCATACAAATACTAATGTATGCTCTATGAAAGCCTCGGCATAGCGTATGCTAAGACCACTAGCACTATAAATAGAAAACCTAAAATGCACTTCAGTAGCATAATGATCTCCCGACCAATCCCAACTAAAGCAGACAAATCATCATTCATCTCCTCAGCATCGACAGACTTCTTGAGATGGCTCACTGCCTCATCAGCCTTCGTAGCCTTCGCGACATGTGTAACGTACTCTTCCTCCCAGTACCAGCCGCGACATCTAGTGCCATCCCACTGAAAATAGAAATAAAAAATCAACACTTTAATCATAATCATCAGGAGATATAGGTACAAATTAATCATAACCATCAAATGTGACCAAATATATAACTCACATTGCGATCTGGACACTTATAGAAGATCCGACCGTTGTTGGGACCCGACTTCCCCACTCAGTACTCTTTCACAGTCTTTTGCATACACTTGCCACAGGTAATGAGAGGGAGGTCTGGCCTTAGTCGCTTTGAAACCCGATCAGAGGCCGAGTGTCCCGAAGTAGTTGTCGTCTACTCTCTATACTCATTTTCCAAACTAGATATTATAAATTCCTTATATTCTAAACAAAGAAAATAAAACAACTAAAATTTACATTTCTCTAAAATCATCAAATGTGCCATTTAGACAACTAAAGTATTCTATGTAGCTACCTTATTCATCTAAATATATAATTATTTTGAGCTCAAGTGGCATATATATAAATCAAGAACAATCCACCATAAATTCATCATTTAATAAAATCCTAAGAATCTATATTTCTCAAACTAAGCTAAACTAATCTTGAAATGTAGAACATATAATACCCTAGAAATAAAAGGTGTATACTTAGAATACTAGTTTTAGTTGCCTTGTTCAAACTATTCAAACAATGTCAAGTGAATGAAGCTTAAAATGACAAAAAAGAGTAATAATCATAAAGAAAAATCACATATAGAACAAGAAACAATATATGTTGCGGCTAAAACATGAGAGGTTGAAGATAGTAACCTTTCAACGAGTCGATGGAGACGTTGAAGTGATCAAATGATGCAATGACTGAAGAGGAGATGAAGAACAATGAAGAACACCAAGAATAAGAGCAAAGAACAGAGAGGGGAAGAAATGAGCTCTCGGGCTCGGACAGGGGGAGAAAGAGAGTTCAAATAGGGGGGACCTTTAGTCCTGGTCCATAGAACCAGCCGGGACTAAAGATCAAGAATTAACCTCGGTTTGTGCTTTAAACCGGGGCTAAAGGTCTTACCCCGGTTGGTGTTACCAACCGCGGCTAAAGGTGAACCTTTAGCCCCGGTTGACCAACCGGGACTAAAAGATTCCCCCTGACAACGTCTGACCAACGAGCCGTTGGGAGGGGACTCCAACCGGGGCTAAATGTCCCTTTAGTCCCGGACGCAATTTCCATCGAGGCTAAAGCTGATTTTGGAAATCGTCGAAAGGTCTGTTATGTACTAGTGCCTATATAGCGTTGCCAACGTGGCAGTAACTGTTCACAGGAGAGACGTGGCAACACTCCTCGACGTCGCCCGGTCCCAGGACGCACATGTCGCGCTCAGGGTCGTCTACGGCCTGAGCAAGGACGACAAAGAATGCTTCTATGCCGCTGCACTGGGCTCTGGATGCACACGTGGCATGTGAAGAGGCTCGCCCTCAGCGGCTAGAGAAAGCCTCCATGTAACTCCACTTGATCTCGACAGTCTTGTCGTGCGGTTGCGGCAACATCGATCCACGCGCAAGCGTCCTGGCGCAACCGGTGCTTGTCGTGTTTCGATCTGGAACATTGGCCTCATTGTACTTGTTCATCGCCAATAAGGACGCCACTCGCTCAGCTCTTCAAACTTGCACGCGTGCGTACATGTGTACACCGCCTAGGACCAGGCGACGTCGAGGAGTGCCACCACGCCCGCTCCCGTGAACAACCAGTGACACCCTGGCAACGTCACGTAGGCTTATGGACCTAGGTGACACACTTAAACTTAGGGTGCCAAAAATGCATTTTGAGAGTTCGTGGACCTAAGCGACACCCGCAAACAAGTTCAAGGAGCTACCATACATTTAACTCATGAATTAATGATAAAAAATAGAAAAAACCATAAAATATGAATAAATATGCAATACTCTCGTGTATTTTAAATTAAGGTTTAGTTTTTTCTACCGTTACAACCCACGGGCATGTTTGCTAGTCTATACTATAAAGGGCAAAGAAATTAAAAAACACTCTCACCCAAAATATATTCCTACCCACTTTAGTTCTTGACCTTTAGATCGACTTTAAACTTATATCTAACACATCCAAATCTTTCTGCTCGTCTACTGTTTTGAAGAACCAATCCGCATATCATTTTGTCACCCAGTCATATACCTTTGTGTCTAAGCCGCACGCTTGCTCGCGTACCCAGCCGAAACGTCGTCAGTTGTTGTTCCCAAAACCACACACATGTGTCGCTCTAAGTTTCTCCCTTCCCTTCCCGCCCTGCCCGCTCCACAGAAGTAAGACGACCAACGTGCCTCTGTCTGCTCGCACGACGCCGAGAACCAGCGTTGGTCTGTAGGAGATGACGACGTGACAACGAACATCCTGCCGCGCAACACCGAGTACGATTGCCCTCGCGACACGGAGGACCAGCGTCAGACCGGATGCGGCGACACCACATCGGAGAAGGTCTAGCCGCACTTGCGGCACCACGCCAAGGACAAGTGTCCGCCCTCTCCCTGCCCGCACGACGCTTCTCCCGCCCCTGCTCGCACGACGCCGAGATACCTCGATTCCGTCCAACCCCAGCGGGCCGCACCACGCCGAGGACGAGAGTCCGTCCTCCACCTGCTCGCACGATGCTTCTCTCGCCTGAAAGATCTCTAGTGTTTTGGTTAATTGATGAAACCTAAGTACTAACCTAGCTAAGTGTTGAGTAGGTTTTAGTACGAAAGATGAAGACATGTGGTGGAGCAAGCAAAGGAGGTGAATGTCTAAAGCTCACACTTGGACAAGGTGGAGAAAGTGGAGAAACCCTAAGCTATTCAAGGCAAAGGTATATGCTAGGGCTTTTCTTTTAGTGGTCAAGACACCTAGTGGGTGTGACCACATTTAGGATAGGTACCCATACTATTAAGAGGGGGAAATAGTATGTGGTTACAATTGTCAAGTGTCATTAGGTGATCAAATCATGCATTGCATTTTAACCTAATGAGCAACCCTTGTAAGACTTGTTAAAATATGCTAACACACGAGCACAAGTAGTGGAACACTTGGTGTTAGCACATGAGAACAAGGGAAGAAATGAGAAGTGAATTCTCACTAAGTAAAGGGCTCCGGACCAGTTGGCGCAGGGGGCGTCGAACCATAGCAGGTGGTCCGACGACCAACCCTAGCCACTGGCTGCTTCACTGGAAGCTCCGGACTAGGTGCCCGGAGGTGCGTCAGATCATAAGTGATCGGTCCTGTTGCATGGACTCAGTGGTTAGCAGATCAGGCGAAGGCGTCGGACCATGAGGTTTGGTCCGGAGGTAAGCTCCGGATGAGGTCCGATGGAAAATCCTACAGTTTGGAGCTGTCGGTGTAAAACTGGACAAGGCGTCGGACCATGGTTATTGGTCCAGACGTGAGCGTCGGACGAGATCCGACGCAAAGTCCGACGAGTTGGACCTCTCTGTTGTGCGTCGGACTCGGCTGCATTGCGTCGGACCAGAAGGCTCCGGACCATGGCAAGTTGTCTGGAGGTTGGTAAGTTTGCGCGCCAAATGGTCGAATTCAAACGGTAACTACACGTGGCACTCTGTGGAGGCGTTGGACCTTGTGGTATGGTCTGACAGTCCCGATAAGTGGTTTGACGATCGCATTTCAGGCGTTCCCAAGTGCATAACGACTAGTTCCTTGTGACAGGCTATTTAAGGTATTTGGCCGGCTCAAGCTCACCGTTGACGGTAATTAAGATCTATTTTATCATCATCAAAATACCATCAACATCCTTATATTCAAAGGAAAACAAGCATAACCTGAACGTATTGTGCCAAATAACTAGTTCCACATGTTCCATGAGTATTTGATGCATGTAATGACAAATGGGGACTTTTGGGAGCCAGTGGGCCCACTTAGGGGGTCGGCCGACCACCCTGTGGAGCCACTTGACCTCCCTAGCCCCCATGATCCATGTAACACCCTCAAGAACACCCTCTACCCTTGGATCCAAGTGTGTTTACCTCCCAACAGTTGAGAATCACATCACAAGGATCCATGGGCCCACATCAAAGAGAAAAGCATGACAATCAACTGAGAACCAACATCCAACACATATGACAAGTGGGACTAGCAGCCAGAAGACAGAAGTGGGCCAGGGATCCCATAGGTGGATCGGCCGATCCACTCTATGGTCCCACCAGGTGACCTACATGGCCCCTGTGTTGTGGGACACCTCCTGAGGGAAAGTGGCAGGGCCCACCTGCCATTGGTGGATCGGCCGACCATGGCTAGGTGCCCAAAAGGTGCATCGACCTCCCCACCGGCTCCTTGCATGCCTCCATGCACCCACTTGATCTCCCTCATTGATCTAAGTCGGTTCTAATGACGGTTTGATCCTACGGTTGATGATGGAAGTGACGCGGATTGCTGCCGTGTCACTAGGCTCTCCCTCTAGCTATAAATAGACCCCTAGAGCTCCCTATTCATTTCATGCCTCATTGGAGAAACTACTCTCTAGTCTCTTAGCGGAGCTCTTTGTAGGATCTTAGGAAGGGTAAATAGCCTAGAGAGGGGGGGGTGAATAGGCCTGTCAAAAATCTCTTCAAGTAGATGTTAGTACCGAGGGCGGCACTGCCGACCTATGAAAACTGAGCAGATTGAAATGAGGTTTGGCAGGGAGATACTATGCACCAAGATGAGTCCTCCCTGCAATTTCAATACAAGAACCAGCTCGAAGACTGGTTACCACAGATATGCTTCTTTTCCTCAAATCAACAACACAAACCCTAGCACAAGATATATTGCAAGAAGTAAACCCTAGGGGACCAGCACACAAGACACGATGATTTATCCCGTGGTTCAGCTCGCCACTAAGGCTTGCCTAAGTCCAAGTTGTTGAGGTGCCACAAAGGCTAGGAGCTTTGCAACTCCAACTCAATCTCAAGTCAAGGAAGTGAATCCTTGAGATGAGGGGTAATACCTTAGCTTCACAAGTCGATTACAAACCTCCGTAGGCTACCACAAAGGAGGGGCAAGCTCTAGGGCGACGCCTAGCCGGCTAGGAGCAAGCTCCAAGGGTAACAAACCCTAGCACCGCCGGCCAAACGTGAACCACATGCTCTTAGACTTTGGGAAGTAGTAGATCCGCTCTCTAGGAGTGTTTTGCTGCCTTTTCCCTCAAGAATCTATGGTTGGAAGTGTGGAATTGCTTGGAGGGTGAAGGTCAACAATGGAGTGAGAGAGAGGGAGAGAGAGCTCTATTTGCAACGGTCTTATTTTGAGGAAGACGAAGGGGTACTAAACTGGTGATGTGGAGACCTTTCCAACCACTATTTATACTCACAAAAAACAACTAGGAAAGGAGGTCGGCACTGCCGACCTAGCACAGAGAACCTGCTGGGTATGAGGTTTGGATATGTCTCTGGGCTAGCTGAGTGTATGTCATTTGTAAAGATTGAGCATGTGATTCACATCTGACCATAACAATACTAGAATCCCCCTTAATAGTATGACAACCCTATACTCAAATTCAAACCATAAATAAATTTAAACCTTTTGATGAGTAGAGAAGCCTCCATAAGAATTGTGGTACCTCCACCTTCTCTAACTCTTCCCCTTTTTGCTATTACCTGCATGTCATCTCGATAGTTCTCATTAGTCCTTGAATTAAGTGATCATCAACACCAAAACCCACTTAGGGCTTGATTGCACTTTCAATCTCCCCCTTTTTGGTGATTGATGACAACCCAATTCAAGCTCACAAAAGATAATCAATAATCTGAGAACTACAAGTGATGGATGTAGAGAACTCCCCCTGAATATGTGAATTGAGATTTGAATTCTCAAATTGGTATTAGAAACCAAGTTTCACATATTCAAAGTGATTTGGGGCCTCCCCCTATATCCATTCTTGCTGTGGGGTGCTCAAAATATGTGTCACAGGATAAGACGTGATGCATATGACAATTTATATGAGATAAAAACACCCAGGCCTGGCTATTGCAGCAGAGGTCAGCACTGTCGACCTGGCTACAGCAGTCAGGTCACAAACAAATTTCTACACAGTCTAAAACAGGTCTAAGGAAACACAAACCACAAAATATTATAAGCTAAAACGAAATCCATAAATACATGTCCATATCCAACACAAATAGAGTCAAACTAGTGCCTTAATACATAAAATATAGTTTTGCGGCGGCACTCAATCTCACAAGCTAATAAACTAACTCTTAATGGATATGACATGCTCAAACTGCAGCGAAAAGATTTGACCCCCCCTAAACTTCTCCCCCTTTGGCATCAAGTGCCAAAAAGGGAAGAAAAGAGAAGGGGAACCAATCACTCCTCCATATCCTCATCATCACTGGAGATCACGACACGTCCAGCTCGGTGTGTAGTCTGAGTGAAGCGCGGAGCACGCTGACGGCCTGAACGATGAGGTGGAGGTGCAGCTGAAGATGGCCCTGCAACATCCTCCTCATCCTCTTGCTACTGCTGCTGCTGACGACGTGGCCTCCTGCCATACACACGGTCACAAGGAGCCCACTGAGAAATGTCCCACTGACCCTGCTCATCATCATCATCCTCATCACTAGAAACTGACAAGCGTGGCAGGTTAGGAAACACTGGAGGATGTGGTGGAAGTCCCTGCAACTCCCTAGCTCCTGCAACAGCCTCTCTGCTAGATATCTGCTCCTCATAGGTGATCCTGGCCTGATAAGTGCATGTAGTGAAAATGGCCTTGATCCACTCTCCAAACTTCTTCATCCTCCCCCCACTCCTGGATCTAACATTAGAGCGAGAACGAGAATGAGAAGTCTCAGGAACATCCCTCTGTCTCTGAAAGGTACCACCACCTGTAGAAGGTGGAACTGGTGGAGCAGTAGCTGGTGGTGCACCTCCTCTGGTCTTTTTGATCACACACATGGTATGCTCACAGTCCTTGGGAAAGATCCTCCCAGTGACCCTCTCAATCATGAACTGAAGGTAAGGAGCATATGGAAGTCTCATGTTGGCTTTATCCATAGCCATAGCCAACTCTCACCATTAGGGAATTGAGCAAGGACATTTGTGATATATCCATTAATATCTGTGGCATTTTCCTTGGGATTTAGAGTCACCCTGATAAAGTTATTCAGAAGGTAGTACAAGCTCCTAAGGTTGGTCCTGGACTAGTTGGGCTCCCCCTCAATCTGATCCTCCCACATAAAACTCACTGACTATGGCTCAGCTCTAGGATCTCTGTGGATGCTGAGTAGCTCCCTGTGCTCACGCCCAAAACCAAGGATGCGACAGAAGGTCACATAATCACAGCGGTAGTGACTCCTATCTGCATCCAGTGAATCTCATCTGCCTCCTTATCCCAATAATAAGTAGCATGAATCTGAGCTAGAATCTCAGTGTTCCAGTCATACCTGAAGCTCATGAGATCAGTCATCTGAAAGAGGTCACATACCCTGATGGCACCAGTCAGCTACAAGTCCTCCCTGCTCTCAAGCTCTGGAAAGTCGATGTACTGCATCTTGCATATCTTGCTAGATGACCTGTTGAAGATGGCGGTAGCATAGAAGTTGGAATGAAAGACATTCCAAAACCTGTAATCAATACCTCTCATCTTTGGTGTCGTGTAGGGGTTGACAGATCTCGCCTCCTCTATGGCCTTCCATGATCTGGCATAGTCAGTGACAGGGTGCTGCACTGTGTCATGAGGTGTTGTAAGCTCATAGTCACCCTCAACCTCCTGCATGTACCCATGGTAGTACTCAGAGATGTGCATGGGTGTCTTAGGCCACTCAGGGATGATATAGCCTTCCATCTGATCTATCTCTTCTTGCTTAAAGGTTGCATCTCTATCATACGACATCTGCATCTTTCCACTGGCCTTGCGACTTGGCTCCTTGCCAACCCGCTTCCTCCTGCCACCGGCTGCACTTCCTTCACCTCCAGGATTCATCTATGAAACACAAATATAGACTAGATAAGAAACTGTATATGACAGGGTGTATATGAAATTTAAAAGTAGAGGTTAAATAAAGGAAGAAATTCAGAGAAACACCAAGTGAGAGCTTGATGTTTGAATCAACATGGGTAGGTCAGCACTGCCGGCCTCTGAGGTCGACACTGCTGGCCTCAGTAGCTCCACTGGATTTTCTCCAGACTTCTTTCCCTATCTAAAACCTGATTTCAACAATGTCTACACCTAGTCAAAATTTCAGAATCTAAGTCTTTTGAAATAATATGTAATGCCCTAGCTAAGGATATGAAGGGTAATAAATATTTAGAGACCGAAATTTGGAGTTAGGGTATGAATTTGGCACATCTGGGCCTACCCATCCTAGAAAACTGAGGCTCAGCAGATGGAATCTGCTAGGGTCGGCACTGCCAACCTGCCTCGGTTCATCCGAGAAGGGTGAATCAAAATCCACCAAATCCAACCCCTAAACGTAGTTCCAATATCCTCATACACCTCCCAGAAACATGAATCCTTAACTAGAACCATCACATTGCATAGATCGAACCGAAAAGTTTAGGTTAGGGTTTCACCTTGCTTCGAAATCGTGGGATTGAAGGGGAAAGAAGAGAGGGCTGCCTTCCACAAGCAGCACGTCCACCAATCTCGCAGAAAGTCGATGGTGGAGGGTTGAAGGAGCGGCAATGCCAACCAAGGGGACGGCAGTGGAGCTCCTAGGTCACCTCTATGGAAGAGAGGAGAGGTGAGGGGGTTCTGGTCGAAGGAGAGGCGACGTGGTCGTGGGCATAGAGCAATAGATAGGTTTTATAAAGGCCCACGAGCCCACGAAGGAATCACCTGATTTTGCCCGAGGGACAGAGGTCGGCACTGCCGACCTGAGTGAAAGACAGATACTGGCTTAAAACCAGTTGGACTTTTCTTTATACTAGATATGGGCATATATGCCTAAGAAACATGACCAGTAAGCATTCAACATCACAGACAATGGTCATGAGGCTTAGTTGGTCTTTTAAAAAGGTTTTGAAACACATAATTGAAGAATTTCATAAAGCTTTTCCTATGTCGCTAGGTTGACAAACAAATGTGTGTTAAAGTTCAACCAAGGTTACGAGAGTCAAGAATATTTAGCTCACTACGCAAAGCAAAAAACCTTGTCTCATCTAGAGGCTTAGTGAAGATATCGGCTAGTTGCTTTTCGGTGCTCACATGGCGAATTGCGATATCTCCTTTTAATTCGTGGTCTCTCAAGAAGTGATGACGAATGTCTATGTGTTTTGTTCTAGAGTGACTAATAGGATTATTTGCAAGTTTAATGGCACTCTCGTTATCACACAAGAGAGGTATCTTGGTGAATTGACATCCGAAATCTTTTAAGGTTTGCCTCATCCAAAGTAGTTGAGCACAACAAGCACCAGCCGCAACATACTCGGCCTCGGCGGTGGAAAGGGCTACACAATTTTGCTTTTTAGAACCCCAAGACACTAGGGACCGTCCAAGGAATTGACATGTCCCCGAAGTGCCTTTTCGGTCTACCTTGCAACCAGCATAATCGGAATCCGAATAGCCAAGTAGATCGAACTTGGAGCCCTTAGGATACCACAAGCCAAGGTTAGGAGTGTGTACTAAATATCCCAAGATTCTCTTAACCGCCACTAAGTGACACTCTTTCGGGTTAGCTTGAAATCTAGCACACATGCACACACTAAGCATTATGTCCAGCCTAGATGCACAAAGGTAAAGGAGAGAGCCGATCATGGAGCGGTATACCTTTAAATCCACGACTTTCCCTTCAACATCGAGATCAAGATGTCCATTGGTTGGCATTGGAGTTTTGATGGCTTCACATTCACCAAGTCAAACTTCTTTAGCATGTCTTGAGTGTACTTGGCTTGACATAGAAAAGTCCCTTCCTTCAATTGTTTGATTTGAAATCCAAGGAAGAACTTGAGCTCACCCATCATGGACATCTCAAACCTCTTAGTCATAGTCCTACTAAACTCTTCACAAAAGGAAGCATTAGTACTACCAAATATTATGTCATCGACATATATTTGGCACACAAAGATATCTTTATTGAACTTGTAAGTGAAAAGGGTAGGATCGGCTTTGCCTATTTCAAATCCTTGCTTGAGCAAGAATTCCTTAAGGCATTCATACCATTCTCTTGGTGCTTGCTTAAGCCCATAGAGCGCCTTTTGGAGTTGGAAGACATGGTTGGGGAACTTGGGTTCTTCGAAACCAGGTGGCTGCTCAACATACACCAACTCTTGTATTGGTCCATTGAGAAATGCACTCTTGACATCCATTTGATATAGCTTGAAGTCATGATGGGTAGCGAAGGCTAGAAGCATCCGAATTGCTTCAAGTCTTGCCATAGGTGCATACGTTTCTTCAAAGTCCAAGCCCTCTACTTGAGTGAACCCTTGAGCCACCAATCTTGCCTTGTTCCTTGTCACCACACCATTCTCATCTTGCTTGTTGTGGAATACCCATTTAGTGCCTATCACATTGGTATTGGGCCTTTCGACCAAAGTCCACACTTGATTCCTCTCAAAGTTGTTTAGCTCTTCTTGCATTGCTATAATCCAATCCGGGTCATCAAGTTCTTGCTCTACCTTCAAGGGTTCCAATGAGGAAACAAACGAGTAATAATGACAAAAGTTTGCTATATAAGAACGAGTTGTTACCCCCTTGCGGATGCTTCCAAGAATGTTGTCAATGGGGTGATCCCGTTGTATAGTTTGGCGTAGTCTAGGGTGTTCAACACCTCCTTGATCTTCTGATGTACTAGCATCTTGTTCTTGTTCAAATATAGGCTCTAGGTTCAGCCCTTGAGGTGATGGAGTCCTTGCTGGATTGCCTGCTATTGGTTCACTGGGGTCGGCACTGCCGACCTTCTGAACAGCAGCAGGTGTGTGCTACGGTTGGTTGTTGAGTATCACAGCGGAATCTTGTGCAGCACCATCTTGAGGCTCCTCATGTTCAACATCTTCTTCTTCCAATGGCCTAATATCTCCAATGGCCAAATCCTTGATTGCTCCACATGGTGGATCCTCCTTTCCTACAACACTTGCATCAACTTGCTCTACTTGAGAGCCATTAGATTCATCAAACGTCACATCTATCGTGATCTCAACTCTACCAACGGTTTGGTTGTAGACACGATAGGCATGCTCATTTGATCCATAACCAAGTAATATGCCAATATCAACTTTAGGAGCAAACTTAGAGGTTTTGGGCCTTTTGTTGAGAATGAACACTTTGCACCCAAAAACTCTAAAGTAAGACACCTTTGGTTTGTTACCGGTTAGGAGTTCATATGATGTCTTTTGAAGCTTCTTATGTAGGTAGAGACGGTTGATGGCATGACAAGCGGTGGTGATTGCTTCACACCAAAAGATCTCCGAAGTCTTGTATTCATCAAGCATTGTCCTTGCCATATTAATGAGAGTTCTATTCTTCCTTTCCACTACACCATTTTGTTGAGGGGTGTAAGGACCTGAAAACTCATGTTTGATGCCCTCATCATCAAGAAACTCTTCCATCATGGTGTTCTTGAACTCGGTCCCATTGCCACTTCTCACTTTCTTGATAGGGAGACCAAATTCCTTTTGAGCCCTTCTCACAAAGGTTTTCACCTTGTCTTGTACTTGAGACTTATCATAAACAAAGAACACCCAAGTGAAACGAGAATAATCATCAACAATTACTAATCCATATTTATTACCACCAATACTTATGTAGGCAACTGGTCCAAAGAGATCCATATGAATCAACTCCAAAGTTTGAGTAGTGGTCATGATGCTCTTTGGTGGGTGAGGTACACCTACTTGCTTTCCGTCTTGGCAAGATCCACATATCCTATCTTTCTCAAAATGAACATTTGTTAGTCCAAGGATGTGTTCATTCTTTAGGAGTTTGGCCAAGTTCCTCATCCCAACATGGGCTAGTTGGCGATGCCATAGCCAACCCTTGCTAGATTTTGCCACTAAACAAGTCTCAAGCTTAGCCTTACTTTTGTTGAAATCAACTAGGTAAAGATTGCCCTTCAAACGACCCGTAAAGACAATAGAGGAATCCTCCCTCTTAAGAACTTCCACACCCTTATCCGTAAAGAGACAATTGTAGCCAATCTCACACAGTTGTGAAATGGACAACAAGTTGTAACTTAACGAATTAACATGCAAAACATTGGAGATAGAATGATCTAGAGTTATAGCAACTTTACCAAGACCGATCACATCCCCCTTTGAGTTGTCTCCAAAGACAATATTCTCACTTACATTGGTTGAGGGGGTATATGAACTGAACATACTCCTTTCTCCGGTCCTATGATTTGTACATCCACTATCAAGCACCCAACTTGATCCACCAGAGGAGTATGCCTATAAAACAAGTTTAGTTGCTTGATTTAGGTCCCCAAAGATTCTTGGGGCCTTGCATGTTAGTAACAAGGGTCTTAGGAACCCAAATGAAGGCATTAATGTAAATGTTCTTTCCATTGCCAATGTGCTTGGCAATCACTTCACCCTTGTTGTTGTTCTTCAACTCAAAGCAAGATTTCAAACTTGAGCGAGATACATGAGCCTTGGATTGATATGAATATCTATTTGGAGTGGCCCAGATTGTTTCCTTAGGCTTTTACACCTCATTCTTAACCTTATACACCTCTTTGGTGTGCTTGCTGTGGGCAGTGGAATCATAGGTGGCCTTCCCTTTTCTGCGGGGAGCGGCACTGCCGACCTCCAGGGCGGCACTGCCGACCTTGGTTGGCTGTGCTGCTCGGGGTGAGGCTTGTGCCACTGTCTGTGCAGGCCTCTCTGTACCTATTTTTCCACTGCTCACAAACTGAACACATTCAACTCCTTTGACAACCTTTCTTCCATTCTCTTTGCCTCCACGAGTGAGGCCAAGTCCATCTTTGATGTAAGGGTGTCTTCCATCTTTGAATTTTGGCTTCTTTGGTTGATCTACTTTGCCACTTGCTGAGTTCTTGTCATCATTGCACTTCTCATTCAACAAAGCATTTAGCCTAGTAATTTCCTTCTTCATGGCTTCTATATTAGCAAGGTTAGTGGAATAAGCATTTATATAAATTTCAAAACATCTTCCACAACCTTGGCTAGTAGAGGGAATAGAGGCATCCTTTAAGGTAGAGGGCTGTGGGTTGCTCTCCCAAAGAAGGCTATATTACAACTCCATTTCTTTGTGCTTTTCATCCAAGACACAATACTTTTCATGGAGTGAAATATTTTCCTTCTTTGTGAGAGAATGATCTCCTTGCTCTTTGGCCAAAGCCTTTTGCAAAGATTTCACCTCACTTCTCTCTTCCTTAAGAGCTTACTTGTTGGCAATATACATTTTTCTCAAGTTCATCAAGATCATTTTCTCTATTGTCCAACTCTACTTGGGTTCCCTCTAATTCCTCCTTTAGCTTAGAGATTATTGTGTTATATTAGGATTTAGGTTCTTTATGATTTCATCCATCTCTTCATCACTAGAACCTTCATCACAAGAGCTATCACTAATATCACTACTAGAAGCATCATGAGAGAAAGGAAGGGGCTTTGCTTTTGATTTTACCTTCTCACCCTTTGCCATGAGACAAATGTGAGGGGAGTAGTAGTCATCATCATCACTTATGTTGTTGAAGAGCTTCAGTGTAGAGGATGACTCTCGGATAGTGTTCACACCATTTTTTGTATGGGTCAATATTAAACCAAATGTATTGATCGGCAAAGGGGTAATCGTTGTTCCTCATCGGTATCAAGGTACTGCCAGAGGAAATCGCCGATGGTGAATTTGATGGAAGAAGCATCAAGGAAGAAAGAAGATTTGTTTGCCGATAAGGAGATATTGCCGATGGATACAGGTTGATGTAGCTGACGTCAGCAGGAAGTTGCCGATGGCAGTAGAAGGAAATTGCGGATTGAAGGAATCTGCCGATGGAAAGTTTCATCGTAAGGAAGACAAATAAAGAAACTAGCGATTTTATGCTAGTATTATTGTTTTAGTTTGAGTCCGACTCTTGCACGAGTTGTTTTATTTCTTTCAAAATAGGAGTTTTGTTTAGGTATGAGTCGTGTCCATGTATAACTCCTTTTACCGGAGTATAAATATGTACCTAGGGGCGGTGTAAAAAGGGGACAATCAATAAAAATACAAATCTATTACTTTTATCTACTTTTTCCAGCATCTACTGTTATCACATTAGTTCTAGTTTATTCACGAGTTCTTACGATCTCGACGGGCTGCATCTACAAGACCTCCATCTACATCGCGAGTTTCGCTTTTCTTGGTTGATTTGCTTGACTTGAGAGCCACATCCTTGATCTTCATGCCATCAAGCTTTGATTGCAACTCTCCAAGCTTTCTTCTTTCATTTGCTTCCTCTCTTTGCATGTCAAAGGTCAACAATCTTCCAAGCACATCATTGGGAGTGAAGTGCTCAAACTTCTTCTTGTCTCTAATCAAGGTGACCACAGTTTCATTCCTTGGTGAGTAAGCTTCCAACATGATTTTCACCACTTTGTGATCATCAAGCTCCTCACAACCATATCATCTAATCTTGCCAACCATGGTCATCAACCGGTCAAACATCGATTGTGCACCTTCATCATCCACAATCACAAACCTATTGAGCTTGGCCATCATCAAGTCAATCTTGGCCTTTCTCACCTTATCCACACCTTCATGAGCTAGGTGTAGGGTGTCCAAAATTTGCTTGGCCACATCCACATTCATCACTCTATTGTATTCATTTCCATCCAAAGCACTAAGGAGGATGCTTGTAGCTTGAGCATTGAGATGGACAACGATCATCTCCTCATTTGTTGGCTCTTCGGGATCCTCCGGTGCCTACACACCTTTCACAACAATCTCCCAAAGACCGGGGTGAAGAACAATAAGGTAAGCCTTCATCAAATGATTTCACCTAGCTAAGTTAGTCCCATCGAAATGAGGTAACTTGCCGGTGGGAACATTTACAAAAGACTTACGGTCTCGGTTAGTCAAATAAGAGTAGTTGAAAGAGACGGCGGAATACTTCTTTTTGTTGTTGATGCTGCCATCATCCTTATTCTTCTTCTTTCCACCCTTGGAGTCATAGTAGGATGCATCATCATCACCATCATCCGAGCTACTTGATAGCTCACTAGATGAAGCATCCTTGGTCTTCTTTTCTTCCTTCTTCTTCCTTGCTGCCCTTCTCTTGGCTCTTTCTTCTCTCTTGATTCTTCTCTCTTCTTTTCTTTCCTTCTTCTCTTCTTTTCTTTTCTCTTCTCTTTTCTTTTCTCTAAGTGCTCTTCTTTCTTTCTTTGCTTTTTTCTTTTCCACTTCGGTGGTGTTGACAGCGAGAAGTGAGGAGTAGCTTGAATCGGATAGGTTGCTGCTACTCCCATCTTCCACTGCCACCTTGGCCGCTGCCTCACCAACTTGAGGCACCTCCGAACCTTGACCCGTTTCCATAATTCACGCGGTGAAGCGTATACGAAGTATCCTTGCTCCGATACCACTTGTAGGATCTTAGGAAGGGTAAATATCCTAGAGGGGGGGGGTGAATAGGTCTGTCAAAAATCTCTTCAAGCAGATGTTAGTACCGAGGGTGGCACTGTCGACCTATGAAAACTGAGCATATTGAAATGAGGTTTGGCAGGGAGATACTATGCACCAAGATGAGTCCTTCCCTGCAATTTCAATACAAGAACCAACTCGAAGACTGGTTACCATAGTATGCTTCTTTTCCTCAAATCAACAACACAAGCCCTAGCACAAGATATATTGCAAGAAGTAAACCCTAGGGGACCAACACACAAGACACGATGATCTATCCCGTGGTTCAGCTTGCCACTAAGGCTTGCCCAAGTCCACATTGTTGAGGTGCCACAAAGGCTAGGAGCTTTGCAACTCCAACTCAATCTCAAGTCAAGGAAGTGAATCCTTGAGATGAGGGGTAATACCTTAGCTTCACAAGTCGATTACAAGCCTCCCTAGGCTACCACAAAGGAGGGGCAAGCTCTAGGGCGACGCCTAGCCGGCTAGGAGCAAGCTCCAAGGGTAACAAACCCTAGCACCGCCGGCCAAACGTGAACCACTGAGAGTTCCTATGTGATTTTGGTAATTGAGTGACAACTTAGGTGAACTAATATGTGTTTAAGTGATATATACACAGGTTATTAGTTCATATATGATTGTGTAATGAAGGAGGTTATTGCACATGAAACATGACATGGAGTCATGTGATCAAGGTGGAGAAGATCAAGATGAGGCTTGGCTTGATGGACCGGTTGCAGGTGTGAAGGGCAAGCGGGTGATGCTTGGCGCCAATGGACCAAGGCAATGGTGAAGAGCAAGTGAGGTCAAGATCGATGAACCAACACGGTCATGTGATGATATGGAGTGGATCATATCATTTGACAAGTGGTTAGTGCATGTGTTGCATCAACATTGGAGAAGGAGATGATGGAATGGAATGCACAAGGCAAAGGTATAACCATAGGGCATTTCATTTCTCCGGTCATAGGTGTGTAGAGAAGATTATGACCGGGTTTAGGATAGGTAGCTGTACTATCAAGAGGAGCAAACTTGTTTCCATATCGGTTATCTAGTGCCACCGTGAGCGATCTAACTTTGCGATGAATTAGGATCAAGTGGCGCGGTAAGAGAAAGTGAAAATGCTAACACACATGCACACGGTGAAGAACACATTTGTGTTAGCCCATGAGAAGCAAGGAAGAAGAGGCAGCTCGGTTTGGAACCCTGAGGGGCTCCGGACGCAAGGTCCGGACGCAGGTCAGATGCCAACCGGACCATTAGTCTTGCGATCGGAGGCAAACCCTAGCCCTCGGCCTCTCTGGACAGGAGGTCCAGACGCTAAAGAGCGTCCAGACGCTGACTCCGGTCGCGGGTCCGGAGCTCGGCGCTCTCTGGAACCTCTTTGGAGTAGAGGTCCGGACGCACGTGTGTTGGTCCGGTGTGGCACTGTTGAGTGCGTCCGGAGGTGCTGCGAGCTCTCGGGTTCTCTCGGGTGTTCGGGAAATATTTCTTGATGCTCGGTGAAGTGCGTCCGGACCCGGTGAACAGTAGCATCCGGAGGACGCGTGGCGGCGATCGGTGACCGCGCCAACGGGAATTTTCAAACGGTCAAGAGACCGGACGCAGGCTGCATGGTCTAGACCCGCACTGTTGCATGCGTCCGGACCCTCTGCAGGAAGCCCACTAAAGGGGCAAAACGGCTAGTTTCGTTTGGGTGGCTATTTATAGCCCTTGGCCGGCCCTTGGGACTGGTTGAGCACCTTGGGCATTTGTTGCCTCTAGTTTGCTTGGTTTGGGAGCCCTCTAACTCACTCATACTTCGATAGTGTTCATCTGATTGAGTGAGAGAGCGATTTCTAGTGCGTTGCTTTGAGAGATTGCATCGTGTGGCACTAGGTGATCGTGTTGCAAGCCGGAGTGCTTGTTACTCTTGGAGGTTGCCACCTCCTAGACGGCTTGGTGGCTTGAGGCTCCGTCGAAGCGCGCAAGAAGATTGTGCGTGGCTCCGGAGAAGAGCTTTGTGAGGGGTGTTGTGCTCACCCCGCGGGAGATCGCGAAGAGCAACTCTAGTTGAAGGTATCGTTGAGTGCCCTCATCTTGTGTTGGTTAGGCGGCAACCCTTGAGGGGGTTAGGCAGTGAGTCCTGTAAAAAGTCGTAAACCTACAAGTGAGTGAGCCGATACAACGGGGACTAGCTTGGTGGCGACCAAGTGAACCTCGGGAGAAAAATCACTATGTCAACCTTGTACATCTTCTCGGTGGTTTGCATTCTCCAAATCACTAGCTTATATTTACTTATTCATACTTGTGCTAGTGTTTAGTTGTTGCTCTTGTAACAAGTTTAGCTTGTGTAGCTAGCTTAGTTACCTTTTAGCTTGTGTAGCATAGAAGTAGATCTTGAGTGGCTAATTGGCTTGTGTAGCCTTGTTAGTCACATTTCTTAGTTTATGTAGCTAAGTAAGTTGAGCTCTCTAGTTGACTTGTGTAGTCTTGCTAGAGAGCATTGCTAGTGAGTTTAGGTGTTGTGTGCTTTGCTTACTAGTATGTGTAGGAGCTCCCTTTGTGCTTAGAGTACTAGTTGCTTAGGTTTGTGTGACCTTGCAACCTAGACTTGTTTAGGTGAGCTTCCTAGCTTGGTACCTTAGTGACCCCAATTAGTATAATTTGCTAGGTGCCAAAGGTTTAGATAGCGGGGTGTAGTCTTGGCTAGACTGATAGTTTTAATTCCGCAATAGTTTCGGTTAGCCGGAGCGCTTAAGTTTTAGAAAAGACTATTCACCCCCCTCTAGTCCGCCATCTCGACCCTACAACCACAAGCTCTTAGACTTTGGGAAGTAGTAGATCCGCTCTCTAGGAGTGTTTTGCTGACTTTTCCCTCAAGAATCTATTGTTGTGCGAAACAATGGTGGGTAAGTACCCATGTATGTTCAGCTTTGATGATGAGTGATCGTCCAACACGTGAGTGTTTCAGTTTGAGTGCCTTACCCTAACCTCTGCGAAAGCAGAAATGTGTGCTTGTCTATCGGCTTGTGGTGTGCAGGTGCTATGCCTAGTGATAGTGGTCAATGGCGTGGAGAAGGTCGAGTAGAGGCTTGCTGTGCCGATGGACTGAGAGCGGTGAAGGGCGGAAGCGGGGCTCGGACTGAGGGACCATGGGCGCCGGCGGACTAGTTGTGGTGGCTAGTACTTGGCACCGGCGAGTGCGAGAATACATGGAGGTAGACCGAGTTGACCGAGTCAAGACAGTGGACACGCGAGTCGAGCGGAGGCTCAGGGGACATGGAGTCCGACTGGGCGAAGACAAGGTGGCTCACGTCGAGTGGTTTGGTGATTTGGGACTCAAAACCATCCGCGTCGGTTTCCGAGTTTGGGCCGCAAAACTCGGGGTTCGGTAGTTGAGCCCAAAGCTACCGGTGGCGGGTTTCCTGGGTTTGGGCCTCAAAACCTAGGCGGAGCTTCCGAGGAAGCGGGGATGGCACGTGGCGGAATCCTGGAGGTTGCGTCGAGGCGACGACAACTCCCGGCAGGAAGCGGGGCCGTCCATTCAAAATGCGGGAGATATTTTCCGGAGCTTGGACTACAATGCTTAGGCTAGGTAGTTCACTCAATGTATCTAGGGGGGTCTTTGGGAAATAGCCAAAGCCTGATAAGTAGGGGTGAAGGGGTATCCCTCATCCCATCTCTTGAACCCTAATCATTTGCCCCAACTCTCACTCTCTCTAGTTCATGAGATCCCTAGGTTGCTTCCACCAACCTTTGTAAGAACTTGAGTTTGTCGCGAGGAATCGGAGGCCATAACCTCCGTAAGCCATGGTGGCTTCGATTTCGTGATTATTTCCCCGTTTTGCTTGTGTTCTTTGCGTTTTTCTTTTGCTCTCTATTTTCCCGAGATGATTTATCTTTGTAGGGAGTAGCTCTTGCAATTCCGTTTGAACCAAGTTATTCATATTCGTGAGGAGCTTCTTTGCACCAAAGGAATTCTCCTCAAACCTCACGAGTGCGTAGATTGGGTGTTTTCTTTGTTGCGTTCTTTGTTTTCCTCTTTCTCCCCCAAATCCGAGTGTTCTCGTTTATTTTCTCCAAATTGAGCGATGATTTCTTCGGGATAGCTCCCTAACTGCACTAGGATCATGCCTACAAAGTTTGGTTGCAGTTGGTGATCATTTGGTTGAGTTTTTAGGAAGATTTGGAGGAGGGAAATCATTTTTCGTGTTTCTGTGCTCTGCTCGAGGGCGCCTCACGCTCTGAGTTTTGGCGCCGGACGGTCCGTCGAGGCATCGGACACAAGGATGTTCTGACGTCAGCGTCCGTCGCGTTCGTCCGCGTGTGTGTGAGTTTGGCGCCGGATGCTGTCCATTGTCCGTCGCCCTGCGTCCGTTGCTTTGCTATTTTGTCTCGATTTTCAGCGTTCACTGGAAGCCCGATGGACGCTCCCCTGCGTTACTCAGGGGAGGTTGAGCACCCATCAACTGGGTTTGGTTTTTTTGGGAAGAGTGGCCCGAATATTTCGAGAGAAATTTGAGGCTCCCATTCACCCCCTCCTCTGGTCGCCGTTCTCGGTACTTCAGGTTGGAAGTGTGGGATTGCTTGGAGAGTGAAGGTCAACAATGGAGTGAGAGAGAGAGAGGGAGAGAGAGCTATGTTTGCAACGGTCTTATTTCGAGGAAGACGAAGGGGTACTGAATTGGTGAGTTGGAGACCTTTCCAGCCACTATTTATACTCAGAAAAAACAGCTGGGAAAGAAGGTCGGCACTGCCGACCTAGCACAGAGAACCTGCTGGGTATGAGGTTTGGATATGTCTCTGGGCTAGCTGAGTGTATGTCATTTGTAACGATTGAGCATGTGATTCACATCTGACCATAACAATACTAGAACCCCCCCTTAATAGTACGGCAACCCTATACTCAAATTCAAACCATAAATAAATTTAAACCTTTTGATGAGTAGAGAAGCCTCCATAAGAATTGGGGTACCTCCACCTTCTCTAAGTCTTCCCCTTTTTGCTATTACCTGCATTTCATCTCGATAGTTCTCATTAGTCCTTGAATTAAGTGATCATCAACACCTAAACCCACTTAGGGCTTGATTGCAATTTCACTCTTCAGTAGTGTTATGCTAGTTGGATGAGAGTGAGGAATTCTTCTGGAGAAAGCCCCAGATTTGTCGGGAATCTTCTCCGGAGTTCTTCCTCAGCGGATGCGAGTCTCTTGTAAGTTTAGCACTTGTAAGTGACTTTTTCTGAGTTCTTTATAGTATTCAGTGCTCTAAATCTGGTTTAGCTGTTATACAACGTTTCACGCTTAATCATCGCTTTGCTCTGAGTAAAGTACTTTAATCTTAGGCCAAGGTTAAAGTAGTAAGATTAGTGTAGACATGGTGTCTAAGCTAGATCTTACCTTTGTAAACCGCTTATCGCGCGAATTGTTTGTGGATGCTAGTAGAAGGTGACAGCTCTATCTAGTCATTGTATTCCACCACACGTGTCAGATAAGTTCTTAAAAGGTAAGGCTTCAATACAACTTGACGGCGCGGTCCGGTTAGAGTTTTGCCCTCTTTCTGATCTATCTCGTCGCCTCCTGCAAGAGAAGGGCCGATAAGGCCAGTATAACCAGCTATCCTGTAACACCCTAAAAATCGTTTTCAGAAAAAGCTATGGAATTTGATTTATTTATATGCAATTTGCATGGAATTTAGTATAATCAAGTAATTAGATTTTACAAACATAAAATCAAAGTAGAGTTTTAAAAACTCTTTGTTGCATTCATGCCGGTGCATAGTCTTTATGCTCGAGTGTAGGGTAGAGTTTTGTGGTTTGAATTCAAACTTTGTTTGAATTTGAACTAGTGTCCTTTTTAAAATAAAAGAAAAATCTTTCTTTCTCTCTACCCTCACCCTCCTTTCTGGCCCATCCAACCGAGCTAGCCCAGCTCCATCCCTCTCTCCCTCCCTCCCTTTTCTCTGCGCAGGCCCAACCGCAGCAGTCGGCCTGCTAGGCCTCCCCCACCCCTTGGCCCGCTTGCTCGGCCTGCTAGCATGCACAGCGCGCGGCCCAGCCAGCCCCTCCCGCGCTGCTCGGCCCGCACCCGTGCTGCAGCCCGCTCGCTCCACCCCCCCCCTCCGGGCCCGCCTGTCGGTGCGCCTGAGCCACCGACACCCTGACCCCACCCGTCAGCGGCACTCGCCCCCTTCCCCTTCCCCTTTCCCTTCCTCCAGCCAAAGGGATAGGATCGCCACCGCCGCTCCTTCCGCTCCCAGTAACGGCCGTGAGTGGCCTTAATGGCCACTCAGCCACGTCGCCCGCGTAGTGGCGCACCCGCGCCGCCGTCGGTTACCACCCCTAGGCCTATAAAAGGACCCGCCCGAGCCCCCTCTCTCCCCCCTGCTCTCGCCGCTCGGCTGCCGAACCGCACCACGCCATCGTCGTTGCCTCACCCTGGTAAGCAACCGTGACCCCGTCGAGGTAGCGACCGCGTGCGCCGCGCCCGCCCGAGCCTCCTCAGCCCCTCGTCCCCGCGCTAGCGCTGTCCGAGAGCCCCACGACTCCGTCCCGGTGAGCTCTGAGCTCGGCCGTGGAGCTCCGCCGCGGCCGCGTTGCTCCGAGCCACCATCGGCTTCACAGCGGCCTTGACCGTGCCCGCCAACGGACCCGCATCATTCCGCGTCCTCCCCACGGTCACCCGACGGCTCGACGCCCTCTGCAGCTCCTCGCCGACGCAACCCCAGCCCGGCCATGGCGAACGTCGCAGAGAGCCGCCCCGTGTCCTCGCCACCGACTGCTGGCCTGCCCCGCGAACCCGCACCGACATCCGCGTCGTCCCCGAGGCTTCGCCTCGCCGTCCCGGAGGCCCCGCCCCATCTTCCCGGCGTCTCCAGCGCCGCCCCGCGGCCTCGCCGGCGAGCCAGTGGCCGCGCCCATGGCGCGCCCACCGCGCCGTGCACCGCTCCAGCGCCCCAACCCACCGCATCCGCCCCTGCGCCGTCCAATTTGGCGTGGATGGGCAAGATCATACCACAAAGGGGTACGCCCCCCTCGGTCCACTGTGGACCGGTGGACCAGCAGCCTCGCGCGGTCCACAGAGTGCGCGTGGACCCGCCCAACCACATGCCGCCACGTGGCACCCTGCTGGCGGCCAGCCGACAGCCTCTGGTTGTTTTGCGGTGAGGCCCCCGAGCTTCGGTCTAATCCCGTTTCTGTTTTAGACAGTTCCAATATGCTTTGTTTTAAGTCCTGTTTCCTTCGTTTTAACCCCTGTTCTTCTCTGTTTTCAGATCAGCAGGACCAACAACCTTAGAGTTGTGATCTAACCCTTTTAGATTTGCTTTATTTACGTATTAGTCCTCGGTTTTAGTTAGAGTAGCTTAGAAAAATGCTTTCTTTTTACCAAAAGATCCATGAAACTTGTTCTCTTCATAACTTTCTCCTTTTAGGTCCGATTAAAGTGATTCTCGCGCTCATGTGTTCCTAGTAACGAGTAGATTAGCTTTATACATGTTTCTCTTTATGTTTCTATTGTATGGTGTAATGTTCTAATAGTTGTTTATTCCCTTTACATGTGATGAGTGTATGACTATCATTTTGGTGATTGTTTCCACGAGTAGAAAGCGAGGCTTTTGAAGAGCAAGAGTTTCAGGAGCAGTACCAGGACCAGGACTTTGAGCAAGGCAAGTATAGCCTATGTTATTCCTTGTTACCTAGTAACTCAAAATAATCATCACAATGTAAATGCATGTGTCTATTTTACTCAAACCTTAGAGACTTACTTAGTTTCACTTGTACCACATCCTTGTCACCTATGGGAGGGTTTAAGCATGATAAGTTTAGTTGTAAGTAATGCTACGCTCAACTTTATGTTATGAAACATATAAAATGGAAGGTTGGAACCTGTGATCAAAAGATAATGATAACTTTTAAATTGACTAGGAGAGGGCTGGAGATGCATTATTTTCCCTTTATCTCCGGTACCCCTCCATAAGGTTTGTATTTGGGACAGACAACCCAGGAAGTCCGTACAACCTTGAGGATCACATGGCTCTGATCTTAGTCATAAAAACTAGTTTGCTCTAGCTTGTTAGTGGTTACCAACTTGTGGCGCAAGAGGGGCGCTTCGGTTTAAGGATGGTTCTCTTGCCTGTCTTGATGTGCCTTGGAGGCTATGGTCTTTTTAGAGAGCCGTCTTGAAGGGGCCCCATTCGCCTAAGTGGAAACCTTGTGGCTACTAACTTGTTAGAGTGGCTAGTGTATGACTTCATAGTGAACCCTACCGGCTTACCTTGGAAGTGAGCTAAGAGGCTTGCAATCTCGGGCAAAGGGGTAACACGACTCAAGGGAAAAGTTGTACAAACTCTGCAGAGTTCTAAAATCTATCATGATAGCCGTGCTCACGGATACGAGCGGTCTGGATCTTTCCAATTATATTACCTGTCTTTAAATTAAAATGGAAATGATGTTAACTTGGAAACTGATGCTTATGCTTATTCTTTGGGAAAGGGTTAAACTTATGTTTTTATATGTTATGTATTTAATAAAACTTGACCAACTAAAATTGCTTACTGCTGAAACCAGAGTCAACCTTTTGAGCTTGCATCCCCATAGATATACTTGCTGAGTATGGTGAGCTGACGCTTGTTGTCACCACCTTTTGTATAAAAATCTCGGATGGGTACCAGATGTTGGAGGCTATGAGGAGTTCCCCGAGGATGCCCGTGATTTCTGAGGAGGTTGTACCCCCAGTTGGTGTCCCTGTGGTGGGAGTCTTTGTTTTTCCTACGTAATCCGCTGTAATAAACAATGCCGTTGGCTATGATGTGATGAACACCTTGTGATGTAATAACTATAATCGTTGTTCGTGTGATGATATTATAATTTTTAAGGTATATGTGAATCAAGACATCCTGGGTTCACATATATTTGGCTTCCAATTTATTATTATAAATTGGGGTGTTACAAATTGGTATCAAAGCCGAACTGACTGTAGGACGCTCTCCTTAGATAGAATGGACATCCTCTTAGGTTTATTTATGAAAATTTTATTGCTTTTGGTATTTTACAAAATTTTGTCACTCCTTCACTTGTTCTTTACAAAATTTCTCATCTCATATTACAAACTTTGTGTAGATGGCCCGCACCAGGGAAACAACTCGGAAGTTGACCGGAGGACGCATCCCTGTCCGCTCAGCCTATGTTGCTCCTGAGGATAGGGAAGAAGTTGAGGAAGAGGTGGAGGAGTATGTCCTTGTCGCTGCGTCCGGAGCAGCCGGTGACCCCAGCGACGACTCCGGAGACTCAAGTGACTCGTCTGAGGACACACACGGTTCTGACCAGGAGGGTCAGGACGAGGAGAGGGTGTGCGACCACGCCCAGGGGTGACGAGGTTTAGGAGGTTCCACGCCCCAAGTGGACCAGGAGACCTTCTCCACCGACTTCGACAACAACGAGTACCACTCCCAGCTCTTCGACCTGACTACGATGCAGTACGTCCCAGTTCCGGTGAAGATTGAGTACCGCAGCCGCAAGTACTCTCACCCAGAGTACAACACATACGGGATCACCAGGATCTATGTGAAGACTTGGAGTGCTCTGGAGAACTCTTGGGAGATCCGCACCTCTCACCGCTCCATGACTCCTACTCTCACCAAGGAGATTGGAGCGGAGGAAGCTGTGTGACAGGCTCTGTACTACCACCGTGACCTGATGTTTCCAAAGATCCAGGAGGAGGACGATTGCTACTTTCCACGCCGTTGCAGTTCAGGCAACGGTTGCAAAGTGGCGAAGCTACATGATGGAGAGAGTGCCCAGTTGGGCGAGACTATATCTGTTGACACCCTTTTCTGTACGTGTCAATATGAACTGGATACACTAATCGGTAAAAGGGTAGTTGCACCGATCGGTAGAAAGATGGTTGCTTTTTATTATCGGCATCAGAATCCAACCAATCGGATTGCCGATGAAGACAGGAGATTAAGGAAACAAAAGAAGGTATTGGCCAATCAGAAGGGTGTTGCCGATGGAAACAGGAAAACATTGCGATCGGGAATATTGCCGATGGATACAGGTTGATGTGGCTGACGTCAGCATGAAGTTGTCGATGGCAATAGAAGGAGATTGCGGATTGAAAGAGTCTGCCGATGGAAAGTTTCATCATAAGGAAGACGGATGAGGAAACTAGCGTTTTTTATGCTAGTATTATTGTTTTAGTTTGAGTCCGACTCTTGCATGAGTCGTTTTATTTCCTTAAAAATAGGAGTTTTTGTTTAGGTATGAGTCGTGTCCATGTATAACTCCTTTTGCCAGAGTATAAATATGTATCCAGGAGCGGTGTAGAAAATATTCAATACAATCAATACAAATCTATTACTTTTGCAAGTTCCGCGTTTTGATCAAGTTGAGCTTTGACGTCTGGGCGCATCGCTGTCGTCTCGTTCAATCTTGTTCTAGTTATCGTCCTTTGTCGATTAACTGGTCAAATCGACTGACACACCTTTGGATATCGAGTTCAGGTATAAACCCGAGGTGTTCGCAGATCTGACGCTTTTTGTGTCAACACCTCTTTTGGCACACCCGGTGGGACCCTAGATACATCTCTTGATCAAGATCATGGGTGGTTCTACTGATGTTGATCCAAGGAACGTCATTGAAGTCTCCGAAGCAGATCTGAAAGATGATGAGAAAGCAAGCTATGGAGGAGTACAAGCAGCTATACCTGAAATCCTTCAGCCTAAACAGGAGCGGCGACGCAGTCCAGAAGCAAGATCCGTCGTTGCCTCGGTAGGTCACTTTCGATGCCAATCCTGGTAAGTTGCAAGATATGGTTAATTCTGCGTTAAGTCAGGCGCTCATTAGCCATTCCAATGTGCTGTCTAATACTGTATACAATGCTGTCATACAATCTTTCAAAGAAGGACAACCACCCAGGTATGTTGGTCCAGCGTATCATCAACCTGGATCGGCATCTGCCACGACTTCATTGGCGGCTCCAACATTCCAACCTATGAATCCTTCTACCGATGAAGCTACACCACCGAGATCAAGTCCCGCAAGCATCGTTCGGTTGAACACCGATTCGGTGGCATCGGCAATGTTAGGACATATAGTCCAAAGTCAGCCAACTCCTGCTAGCTGGTGGGGATACGGCATGCCTCCGGATTCATCTGCCGATGCTAAACTGATCCAAGGTAATAGCGCATCGGGAAAAGGCTCTATGGAGTCAATAATATCGGCACAGCAATGAGTCCGGTACTGCATTACGCTACGTCTTCTCCAAATGCACAGTTGCCGCCAGGAGATCTTCAGATGGCAATACCTAAAGTGCCTTACGGGCAGATGCAACAAGATTTGGCAGTGATGAATCGTCCCATGATGATGACAAATCCTCAAGTTGGGACGTCAGTGCACCAAGGAGGTCAATTTGTTGATTATTCCAAAGTATAGGAGCAGCAGGCACCGGGTAGTTATCAATTATCGGCAAGTCACATGCTGATGACTTATAACCCTGTATGGGCTAGTCCAGTTCAACAACCGGTGGTACAACCTGGATACCAAGTAGCGGGAGCACAACAGTACCATTACCTGGCAAACTCTCAGAATGAGACGTCGGTATATCGACCGATGAATATCATGCCGCAATATGCCCCAGTGAGCGTTCAAGGTTATACATCGGCAAATCAACCCGGGGCATAATATTCAGCAAGGTGGTTCCGCACCTGTGCCAACCGGACCAGCTTATCCACCATAGAGGTAAGAAGGGGTATATCAACGAGTCCAGTTGATGAATATCCAATCAGTACATCGGTAGGATCAGGATGCATACTGGGTCGATAAGATCGCTAGAGTAATGAAAGAACAATTCGGTATTAAGCCTAAGGTCAATACGTACTCTTATCGGACGCCATACCCTTAAGCCTATGATCTGATTCCTCTCCCAAATCGGTTTCAAGGTGCCGGATTTCACGAAGTTTTTCTGGCCAAGATGATACGTCGGCAATGGAGCACATCAACGCTTCATTATCCAGTATGGAGAGGCAGATAGCCGAGATGAGCTAAGGGTAAGGTTGTTTTCATCATCCTTGTCTGGATCGGCGTTCACATGGTTCATCTCGCTTCCTCCAAATTCTGTGATTACTTTGGGCCGATTGGAGAAGCATTTCACAAATT
>CM039125.1:41108333-41227564 GCA_022036555.1 Microstegium vimineum
AGATCTGGGTGAGTACCAATCCCTATTGTATCGATTTTCTTGAGAGGGTATTGTTGACGCTTAGTCCGTACCAGGTGCGACAGAAGCTGGTGGCACGCATCTTGCAATGGATCTTGCCGCCATGCTGGCCATGCCGGAGGACGTGGCGTTTCAGATTCTTCTTCGTGTGATCGACAATGGTGACAATGTGCGCGAGTATGTAAAGATTCGCCCACTCTGCCGCTTTTTCCGTGACTTCTGCGATGATCCGTCGATGATTCGGCTTGTGTCTCTTCGGCGTGTCCAGGATTATTTTCAGCCCTACTACCCTTTTCTGGAGACTGGCTTCGAGCAGCGCTTTCTTGAGGCCGACCACCGGGAAGCGCTGTTCTTTCATGGCCTAGAGCTGCTGATGCTGTGGGGACAAGACCCTGTTGGGCAATCGCTTATTGGTAGGGCGGTGGCAGCTGGTGATCATGTCGTGATATATTTTAGGGCCATGATGTTGTATTATGCAGATTCGGTGAACTTGGAGATGCCTGTCCTCGTTGATCGTCTTGGCGGTGGTGCCCTTCCCGACGGACGGTTTTGCGATAAAGGCCTTCGTAGCCTTCGGGAGCATTCTCGTGATGATATTCATGTCATCCGGAGGCGGCGGTGGATTCATGACCCGGAGGATGTTCCAGACTTGGTGGTAATCGTCGAGCCTCATCTTTGCGTCTGGGATGAATGTCGTTGCTTTGGTCCGGACGGTGGCAGTATGTCTGGGATCATTATGTACTGTAGTTTGCAATGCCAGGTCCGACATGAGTTCGACCTCTGGACTAGGAATATTAGTGAGGTGGTCGCTTATCGCATTAGTAGGATGAGGTTGTAGTGGTCGAGTGCTTTATAGAAGCATTGCCCCTTCTCTTTTGGTGTGTCAAGATATTTTGTCCTCTATTGCTCTGCTGCGGGGCAGCTATCACATGTTGCTCGGATGCTGGTGGTTGGACGTGTAAGTGAAAAACTACAAAGCTGTTATATATCCGGGCGGTGAGCTTTTGTTTCACTTGTATGTCCTTTTCTGCCTAATAAGTTGTGAGCCATAACGATAAAACGTTCGGCCTTGGTTCTCAAATGGTCCATGTCGTGGGGCTAGCGCCACTGCACGCGTAGGATGCATAAGGATTCCCAAGGAGGCGCGCAGTGACAACCCGCGGCGCAGAGGGCGAGCAGCTGATGCACGCTTAGGGAGATGCCATGGATAGGGCATTTTTCCAAGAGGCTCGGCCGTGGCGTGACTTTGGGCATGTGGAGACCGTTCCTGCAGACGCTGGGCGAAAAGCCAGGCTGCTTGTAGAGTCGTCGACCGTATCGTGGTCGTATACAGATTCTGGGCGCGCGACCTCATGGCTACCGACCCAAGCAGTCCTGCCCAGCTTCTGGGGAAATACTGCTGGGAGGCCTGTCAATGTAACCATAGTGCTTAGGGTAGCTACTTCTATTCTCTATGGTTAACCGGCAGGCCAGCTTCGGAAGCTTTCTGGTCGCGGCCAGGCTGTTTGGAGAAAATGCCGTATTGCGTTTGGGCAGGGTCGTCGAACACTGTGGGAGTGTTTTGGAGAGGTCGTCGAATATTTATGAGTTTGGTCAAATTTTGTCGTCGTTGCGCCACGGGTGTTTCGCTCGAGTTGTCGTACGCTGTGGGCCTTCGAGCCGGTGTCATTGTTACGCCGTGGGCGTTTAAGTCAGTTTCGTCCTATGGGATGTATAGAAGATGAAACACCTTTTATTTATTGATGGAGGAGCACCTAGTACAAACTTTATCGTTACATTTGGATGGTCTTTACACACTGCCGAGTGGTGGTACTTTCTGCGTCTAGTCGCGGGTGGCGTCGGCGGTGGTCGCCGTTGACTCTGTTTCTTTCGGCTTCTTGGCGGCTGGATCGTGGTTGTCACCGGAGGTGTACGTGTCTGAAGCGCGGAGTTTCTCGATGGCGTTGATTGTCTGCTGCTCGCATTCGTAAGCTATCTTCAAGTTGGTGCGGAGGCTGAGGATGCCTTGAGATGTCGGGATTTTCAACACCATGTACGTGTAATGTGGGACTGCCATTAGCATGGCGAGAGCCAGACGACCCAATATCGCGTGGTAGGTTGTCTCGAACTCGGCGACGACGAAGTTGATAGTCTCGACTCTGAAATGGTCTTTATCGCCGAACTGTACGGGGAGGGTGATCTGCCCTATTGGTGTTGACGCCTTATCGGGGATGATTCTCTAGAAGGAGAAATTCGCCGGTCGGATGTCTTTCTTCGAGTAGTCGAGCTGGCGGAATGCATTGGCGAAGATGATGTTGATGGCACTGCCGCCGTCGACTAAGACCTTCCTGAAGCAACATGTTGTGATGGTTGGATTCACGATTAGTGGGAAGCGGCCTGGGTATCTGCAGTCTGCCCACTCGTCTTCTTTGGAGAAGTTGATTGTTTGGTCCAACTAATCGAGAGGTTGAGCCTCGGCTACGTTCCCTTATGCAGCGGCGAGCGAGTAGACGTCTTTACGAGTTTGGCGGCGTTGTCTTTCTCCCTCAATGAGCACAGTGCCCCCGAATATGGAGTATGTTGTTGAGGCTGTTCAGAATTTTGGCGCTGGCGGTCCCTGGTCCCTGCCTCCATCTTCATCGTCCTTCTTTTGTCTTTTGTCTACCTTGTCCTTCATTGTTGTTTCTATGAGCTCGCAGTTTCGCAAGGAGTGTTTGGAGTTCTTGTGTATCAGGCATTGTCCGTCGAGGATCCTCTCGTAGCTTTCGTAGTAGTTCTTCTTTGGGCGAGCGTTAGTGTTGGCGACATAACGATTGTCTTGCATGTAGTCGTATCTCTTTGGTCGGCGTTCAGGGTTGCCTGGCCGATGGTCGCGGTGGTCGCTGGACCCTTTCCCATTCCAGTAATCTGGTCGGCGACTGTTATCCCCAGTGCGTTCCGGAGAACGGGAGTAACGTCGTCTGTTCTCTCTGCTTTGGGTGCCATCATCTTGGTTGGCGTAGGGGTTCGCAATCATCATCATCTGCTCTATAGTCTTTACGTTGTTTCGGGCCAACTTGTTTCAGAGGTTGTCCATTCGCAGTCCGTTGGAGAAAATGGCGATGGCTTCCGGACCGGAGATCTCTGTTATGCTCAGTGTAACACCCTAGTTTTAGGTTTTTGCAAATAGAAGTAAATTGAGTTTTTATCCAATTTAGACTCATTAAAATATAGGGGAAATTAAAATATTTTTGGGATAAAAGCAATTCACCTAGAGCTTAGTAACATGTTTGTTGCACTCATGCTGAATATTTAATCTTTGGTTGAATATAGGATAGGTTGGGTGAAGTTCAAATTCAAATGATTTGAGCTAGTTTTCAAAAAAAACTAGAAAAAGGTTTCTCCTTCTTTCCCTCTCCCTTCACCCTTCTAGCCCGGCACCAGAGCCAGCCCAACTCTCCACCCGCACTCCCTCCCTTCCCCTCAGCCCAACCAGCTCGGCCCAGAGCCGAGGCCCATGCGGACACTCCCTCCCGCAACTCTCTCTCTCTGCACCAAGGGCCCCGCATGTCGGCGCCAAGGCCAGCACCAGCAGCGCTCACGAAAACACGCACTCCCTGTCGCCCCTCTCACTGATCAGTGGGCCCGGCCTATCGGCGCCACGCAGCAGACACGCACGCACGCTGCTCTCCCTTCCTCTCTCTCTGTCGCGTGGGCCCGAGACGCCGAACCCACACGTCAGCCGCACCCTCACCCCTTCCTTCTTCCCCGGCGCGCGCTGATGACGCCGACTTGAAAGCGATTGAGGCCGCAAAGGGCGCCGAGACACCCGCCTTGACGCCCCTGCTGGCAACACCCCGTGATCACCACCCCGCTCGCCCTATAAAACCCGCCGCGGGTGATCCCTTCCTCCCCTGCTCTTCCCAGTTCGCGCACAGCACCCGCCCTACCGCACCGTCGTTCCAGCTGTCCCGGAGCTTCAACGCCGCCACCGAACACCCTCAGAGCTTCGCCTCAACGCCCCGACATAGTAACGGCCTTCACCGCACGTTTTCACTATTTCTTTCGCCGCATTGGCACTCACCGTGCCCTTGCTCATGTCGCAGTCCGCCGCCGTTCATCGTCGGAACACTCGGAGCACGCCCAGACCTCGCCACCGCCTCTGCTTCATCCGCGGTGACTACCTCTCCCTCCCCGCACCCTCAATTTGATCCATTTGGCACCGTATGCACCAAATCGGCACACGCAGTGGCCGCCGGTAATGGCGCCACCGCGGTCACCTCACACAGTCCAGTTTCGGACTCAACCGACACACCCAGTGCACTCGCACGAACACGCTGCATCTCCTCGTGCCCTTGTGTTGGTTCCTAGCACCTCGCATCACCACATCCGCACGACACAGAGCACTACGGCAATGGCGCCACCGCAGACACCCGCTCCGGCCGTCCACTGCTTCACCCGAGCAAGTATACGCACTCGCACGAGCATGCAGAGCACTCTGGTGCTTTTGGTTGGACCCGAGGAGGTCGGAGACGCCCTACCCACGCTCTCCAGCGAGCTCGCACCGCTCCATGGCGCCGCTGCGCACCAGAGGGGAAACCTTCCCCTTTCCCTTGCAGCCGTTAGATCCACCCCGCACGGCTCAGATTAGAGCATACCGGTTCAATTAGAACCCGGTCCACCGTGCACCCGTGGACCCTGGTCCCACACGCACGTCAGCGCGTCCACGCCGCGTGGTACACCCACACCAGTCGTGCACGGCCACGTGGCGCGCACGTCAGCAGCGACTCGGTCAAGGCCGACCAACCCTGCCCTTTTTGCACTCAGGCCCCTCTGTTTTCCGAGAATAAACCCGCACTCCACCGTAGTTCTAATTCCTTTAATTTTAGTCCTATTTTCTTATGTTTTAAACCCTGTAGTTTTGAAAAATAGGACCTGCAGTCCATAGCTCGTTTTAATTTCAGTTTTTATTTATTTTAATTCCAAAATAGTTCAGTCTATTTACCAGATTGCCATTCAAACCTTTAAACTTGCATAACTTTCTCATTTTAAATCCGATTTGAGTGACTTTCGCGCTCACGTGATCGTAGTAGCTTGTAGAATACTTTTAAAAGCTTTATACCCTTTGTTTATACTGTTTTGTGTACTGTTCTAATTAAACTCTATTTGTTTGTATGTAATGGATGTATTGGAATGCTTGTATGGTGATTGAATGATGTTTAGAAGAGGGTGAGCAAGTTGGGTTTGAGGAGCAGTATCTTGACCAGCAGGACCAGCAGGAGACCTTTGAGGAAGGCAAGTGTAACTTAGGCCCCTTGCACCTATGTAACCTTAATTCATCTTTTATTCATGCATGAGTCCATTTAATTTGATGAACCATAGGCTTTCATATACTAGACTTTTGATCCTTATACCTTGTATACCTATGGGAGTAGTTGCATTATGGCTAGAGATGCTATGCTTACAATGACAAATGCTTGAACTTGATTAATGTACTTATGGAATCAATGTAAAATGAGGCTTTTTAGCAACATCTTAAAGGGGGCTAAAGCACGGGTTTTTGTTGCTTTAGTACCTCTCCATAGGAACTCCCCTGAAGCGGCCACCCAGGAAGGCCATACTACCCCGAGTGTTATATGGCTCTGACTTTAATTCAGTACCTAGTATATTTCTAGCTTGTTAGAGGTTACCATTTATTGGCGCATGAGGGGAGGGTCGAGTGATGTTTGGCGGTTTTCCTGTCTTGGAGGCATGCGTAGTGCTGCGACCATACGAGCCACAAGAAGGAGAACACCCATGCATACTAGACATTAGCCTCGCGACCCTAACTTGTTCGAGTATACTAGCGAAAGGTTATGTAGTGAAAGCCTTCCATGCCTCCTAGGTAGAAGCACTGCAGACTTTATAAACCCCGACAAATGGGGATCACGGCTTGGGGGTAAAGTTGTACAACTCTGCAGAGTGTAAATCTATCATGATAGGCGTGCTCACGGATACGAGCGACCTCGATCCTTCTTCATAACAGTTACTTGGGATATATGGATGGTTTGGAATGATCTAATATTGCTTAATGACTTAATCATTGGGATGGGTTTTATTCACTAAAGTAGTGTACTTGTTTAATAAAACATGACCAATTAAAATTGCTAACTGCAGTCAAACCGAGTCAAACCTCTTGAGCTTTTAGTACACTGGTTACTCTTGCTAAGCTATGGTAGGCTTACACTTGTTTTATACAATGAAAATCCCAGATAGGTACCAGATGGTGGCTTTGAGGACTTTCCAGAGGATGTCCAGGACTTCTAGATGATGTCTCCCAGTCAATGTCCATGTGGCTTCTTTTATTTATGTTCATGTTGAACTCTATATATTTGATGTAATAATGTGTTGAATATCGATGTAATAAAGTACTTTACTTTGATATTCTACAATTTGTGAGTATATGTGTGTTTGGACATCCTGGGCACACATGTATGATGTACTTAGTTTTGCTTTGCAAAACTGGGTGCTACAAATTGGTATCAAAGCTATCTTGACTGTAGGACAATCCGCCTAGATAGAAATGGACACCTCTTCTTAGGATCATATCTATTTTAATTGTCTTACTTTACTATAAAAACTTTGCTTATACTCCTATCTTTTATCTGTTATAAACTATCTTGTTCTGATCAAAATATTCTTTTCAATCTCATAGATGGCCCGTACCAAGACCACTGCCCAGAAGAGCACCCTTGGTTACCTTCCACCCCGTGTTCTTGTCACCTATGGCAAGACAGTGCCACAGGAGATGGTTCAGCAACTTCGGGACACGGAGGACGACATGGAGGACGAGCCCATCGAGATTGAGGACTCGGAGGACCATGTCATGGATGAGCCACAACAGGGAGGCCAGGATGGAGCTGGTGACCCTGACGATGGTGGAGACGACTCCGACGACCCCGACGACTCCGACGACTCCGGAGATGAGAGTCATAACTCTCATGATGGAAATGGAAGCAACAGAGGTGATGGTGGAGATGAAGGAGATGGCAGCGACGACTTGTCTCATCACGCTATCCTTCAGAGGGAAGGATGGACGGTGATCTTGTATATCGACTATGACGGGGACAACTTCTACCATCCCAAGCTTCTCACTCTTGTGCACTGTTTCTACCCTAGGTACTCCATTGAGTACAGGACGAAGCATTGGACTCACCCCTCCCACATCGGCTTCTACGAGGCGGAAGTCTACATCCGCCAGGGCAGCCAGGTGCATCACATCCACCGCGGCATCGCCAGCAGGCTCACACATGAGGCTACCAATGAAGAAGCTGCCAGGCAGGCCTTCTTGGTCCATCGCGATCGCCACTTCGATGCCATCAAGTGGGATGTGGACCGATATCTTCCTCGACGACCCAGCGGCCAGTCTTCTTGCAACATTGCCACCCCTCCTAATGGGGAGAGCATCAGAGTTCGCCGTATGTTATAGTGTCTGGCACAAGCTCACACGGGGTTGGATCAGGCTTTGGAGGAGGTTCACACCATGGGGGAAGCTTACTTAAAGCTTGCATGTGAGAATGTCGTGCTTAAGAGGCGCTTGGGGATAGCTGACATTGTTCCAGTTGCCTTGCCAGCTGAGTCACCACCCAGGCAGAGAGGTGGCTTTGGAGACCCCAACATCAGCACCACCCTAGACCCTTAGATACCTACTTCATGTAATAAACACGCGTAGTCTACGCGAGAGTGTGTTTTACCTTTCAAGTTGAACAATTGTCGTTAAGTGTCTACATGTTTGTCATGATGCTTAATGTTTGATTTGGCTTTTCCTATGATTGTGAGAGTTGTAGGCATGTCTGCAAACTCTCTAGTATAAGTTTAGGATATAAGTCTTGCATAAATAAAAGTTGGGGTTCAATCTCTATCATGCTGTCTTTTGCTGAAATCTGGAGCAGTCTGTCTTTCTCTGTTCATATCTCAGTCTCCTTTTATCCAACAGCTGTGAAATTTTTATGGAATAAACTAGATTTCTTTATCTATCACCTGCAACTTGAACCACCTTCATAGCTATTACAATATGAGAGATATAGTTGTTACAAGTTGATGTATCAGCACAGTCAGAAACCAGGAACAGTTTAGCTTGTCGTCTGTTTTCACCCTTTTCTCATTCAAAATCTGAAAATAAAAGTTAAACGAAGGATGTAGATAACTTCAAGAGCTTTCCACAAATGCTTGTTGCACCTTCAAAGGATTTACAGAGAATAATTTATGATCATTTTACAGCACTGTTGTTTATAAGTCATCAGTAAAATTCAGCAATCATAAACTTTATATGAAACTCATATAAGTTATATGCTACAGACGGTGAACACCAGGAGGAACGGTGTTGACACAAAAAGAGTTAGATCTACGAACACCTCGGGCTTATACCCGAACTCGATATCCAAAGGTGTGCCAATTGATTTGACCAGTTAATCAACAAGGATGATAACTAGAACAACGATGAACGAGACGACAGCGATACGCCTGGACGTCAAGGCTCAGATTGCTCAAAAAGCGGAACTCGCGAGGTAGACGGAGATCTTGTAGATGCAGCCCATCAAGATCGTAAGAAGTCGTAGATAAAGTATAACTAATGCGAAAAAAGTAGATGCTGAAAAGTAAGACGAAAATAATAGATTTGTTTGATTGAATTGAATATCTCTCATACGGGCCCTAGGTACATATTTATACTCCGGTAGGAGGAGTTGTACATAGACACGACTCATACCTAAACAAAACTCCTACTTTTAAGGAAATAAATGACTCGTGCAAGAGTCGGACTGAAACTGATATAATAATACTGGTATAAAATCGCCAGTTTCCTTATGTATTCTCTTCGCGATGACACTTTCCATCAGCAGATTTCTTTCCATCCGCAACCTTCTTCCATTAGCATCGGTATCTTTCCATTGACGTCAGCTATATCCCGCATCCATCAGCAACATTCTCGATCGGCAACGTTCTCCTGTTTCCATCGGCAACACCTTTCAATCGGCAAATACTCTTCTCTTTATCTTTGACGTTTCTTCAATCTCCTACTTCTATCGGCAATCTGATTTGTGATATTCTACTGCCGATAAGGAGAAGCAACCATCCTTCTACCGATCAGTGCATCCGGTTCATATTGACACATACAAAAAACGGTGTCAACACATGCCCCCCAATTTCGGAGTATAAAATATCTTATGCACCAAAATTTGCTCTATTGTAATCTTTCCCTCCAAAACGCCTGTGCCATCATCTTGATTACCGCGCGCAAAAACTGCAAATTACCAACAACCCCCATAACTGTAGCACAAACTCTTCGATCACTGCACAAATTTACTGTGATATCCTTCCTTATCTCTGCTTAGTAAAAAGAAAACTCAAAAATGCCCTTTACCCTAGGCCTACAAAAATCGCCATCTGCCTTCTCTTTTACCCTGAGCTCACACTTTTACCTTCATCTCAACATCATCCAAAGAGCACTATTCCAGTGGCGGTTCTTCTTTCATCAGGAAGCACGATCCTTGCAAGAACTCTTGCTTCAATGGCGATCAACTTCACTGCTCCTGCAGTAATCTTCTCTTCCTTCCCCGTTGTACACACTGCAATTTCATCCTTCCGCATTGCTTCTCAGTCCCTTCTCCCCTTTTCTTCTTTGTTTCCTGGATCTAGGAGATGCGCAACAAAATAGTGATCCCTACCGATCAAGAACATCTTTGTTGCCTAGGTCCAATGGGGAATACCGATCCGACCAATATGATCAATGCAGAAACCAACCGCATCCCTTCCAGATCTGAGCATTTTGATTTAGGGCTGTGGACCGATACCTTCCGTTCTTGGCCCAAATCCACTAAGGGGTGGAAGAATTGGTACATTAGGATAGCAAGGTCACAAAGAGTCTACTGGTCAGAGCGCAACATCGAGCAATGCATTAGGCTGTCCATTGTCGATATGGCCAAGAACGAGAACATGATGATCGCCGCCTCCTACTTCTGGTCCGATACAATGAATGCATTCCTTTTTAGACAGGGACCAGCTACCCCACACTTGCCGATGTGCACATGCTCACTGGCCTTGATGTTTCTTCTGCCGATCCTACCACTCTATTCCACAGGAAATCTGAGCGTCGGGTAAGTACCCGCAACATCGGTGGTTGGACTGGGTATATCCAAGAGTACCAGAAGAGTGGATCGGTAGCCCCAAGGGAGCATGCCATCTTCCTCAACATGTGGTTGGAGAAATTTGTCTTCTGTGGCAGAACAGTCGGCCCAACCAACATGTATCTCCCCGCAGCAGAGCTCTTAACCGATGGAGGATTTTTCCCTTGGACGATACCTCCTTGGCTCAGTCTACCGCCTTCTACATCAAGTGTCAGAGAAATTGCTGCTAGGCGAGCCCATCGGCAACCTCCGAGGTCCCTGGTGGTTCATCAACATGTGGCTAAACGCCCATATGCACAAATGTTTGCAGTTTGATCTGTTCAGCCAACAGTTTCCAAGGGACATATATGAAGATTATGTCTATGATGATGATGAATCGGCAACCCGTGCCCCACTCAACTTCGGGGAAGCCATGATAGTGCTGCCGGGAACCGATGCCAATATCGACCAATTCGGCATGTTTTTCTAGAGGCTCTACTGGGGAATCCCTGCTGCAGAACGAGCCTGGTGGCCTTACATCGATGAAGACAACCAATTCCCACTCTCCTTCAACCTCATCGATGGGAATATACCACAAAATGAAGCAATCATGAAGGCCACCCTCATTCCCCGAGTTATCCCGGTGAACGTCGTCGGGACTGGAAAGAACTCCAACCCATCTTACAAGTTCTACTATCCGTCGGTAGCTACGAGACAGCTAGCATTCGGTTAACTACCAATCAAGCTAAGCTATGTCAACGTGATCAAACCAAGAGAAATCATCTCCAGTGCTATGGATTGGAACAAAATCGTCACCCTTTCCCCTCATGCCGATGTATCCAATATCAACTTATCTTCTTGGGCACCGACATCTTTCATCACCGAATCCTTCAAGTCGTGGTGGCAAGAATGGAAAGAGAAATTATTTGCTCCATCAACCCACTACTATCGGCATCTGATTGATGCTGACCATATCATACCCGATGACGCGGTAAGCTTACTTCCGATACTTCTCTTTGTTTAACTTTTCAAATGCATCGGTAACTAACCCTCCATCAACAGGTCGATGATCTGGTTCCCCAGCAGAGCAAGAGCGGCAAACACTTCAACCTGCGACCGATGAACCCCATATCATCAATCGGCAGCAAGGCCCCTTCGCTGTCTGCGCTCATGCATCAGAAGGCGATCCCTAAAGTTACCATCCGGTCTAGACCACTGCCAACCGATGATGCTGCTGCCGCCACCTCTGCTGCTGCTGCCATGGTACAAGCCTTCAAGGTAACAAATCTTCATTTATTCCTGTTGATCATACTACGTCAACCGACAACTTTACTCAATTTGTACCAAACTTTCCTTTGCAGCAAACAAGTTCATCAGCAGCCATTCTGAGCGTACAATCCTCCATAGCTCAACCTGCCGATACCCCCAAATCGCAATAGCCAAAGCGCCGAGGTTCATCAAGTGCCGCTCCAAAACCAAAGCGTCCAAAGCCATCGGCTCCAACTGCACCTTCTCAAGCTCCTGCCGATGTGCCAACAACGGAGCTAGCATCGGCACCTGTCCCTGAGCCACCATAGATCGAGAATCCTGACCAAGGGACAGCGCCATCACCGCAAGAGGTGCCTATAACAACAGAAACGGTATCGACATCGGTACCAACATCAACACCAGATGAAATCCCTGACCAAGGGGCAGCAGCACCCCCTCAGAAGTCAGTGGAAGTGGCACCAACACTAGCACCAGCTTCAGCACCAACCGTCCCTCCTACTGAGGCAAGCTCATCGGCAACCATTGTTGATCCTCAAGATAAGGTTGCATCGGTTACTCAGTCAAGTCAAAGGCGAGAAATTGCTTTAAAGCAGGTAAACCGATTACTTCTATTACAAATTTGTGAGACACAAGCTCATTCCTGACATATTTTAATTCTTTATCTATCCAGGCCCAAGACTCTCCCAATAGCCTATTCTCCTTTGCTGTCAACATTCCAGAAGATACCGATGAAGAGGCAGATTCTACCCAAGCTTCAACTGCCGTATTGGCGGAACTGAAATCCAAGCTTGAAACCCTGCTGCTCCTACTGCAACAAAGTACATCCCAACTGGTCCAAGATTCCAGTGCAGTAAGGGCGGCTTTCAAGGAAATCCAAGATCAACTGCCTGCCGATATCGAAGAACCACTCTTCCAGGCGGCTTTCCTTGAGAGTCGGCAACTCCAATACAAAAAAGCTTTAGGTCGCATTGCCGACAGAGTTGCTCAAACAAAACTTGAAGAAGAAATATCCAAGTTCAAGCAGACTGCAGATGAAAATCACAAGGACATCGGTCGCCTAGAAGCCTCAGGCACCGAACTTGATCAGGAGATCAACCGTCTGTCGGCACAAAAAGAAGAGCTGTTGGCCGAGCTGAAGAGAGTGTATGAAGCCTTAGATTTGGCCACCCAGAAGAAGACCCAGCTCCCTATTATAGCCAAAGCTTTGCAATAGGAGAGGGACGCCAACGCTCGCGAAGCTCTTCTGCTGAGGAGAAAGGTCAAGACAGTTGATGGCACTACCGACGACGACACTAGGGAAATGGAAGAAGCCGACCAAGTTCGCCTTCGTGCGATTTTATGTATTCAAACCCTGTTGTAACTTATTACTCCTGAGCTTGACAAGTGATCGGTCTGTAATATAACATTTAACGTCTTCCTACCGATGTTCCTTGTATGATAACTTTGTCATCGGTATATATGTATTGCTTTCATGCATCCATCCAGATACTAGGATAATACTTCTTCAGATACTTGCCATTTATTGCCTTGGAAAATACAACTCCTTCGAGAGTCTCTAAAATATAAGTGTTGCCAGACACAGACTGATTTATCCGAAAAGGACCTTCCCAATTAGGAGACCACTTCCCAAACTTCGAACTTTTGGTTCCAATCGGTAAAATCAGTTTCCACACCAAATCTCCATCGTCAAACTCTTTCACCTTTACCTTCTTGTTATACCATCTGGCAACTCTTTCCTTGTTCTCCTCAATACTGATTAGAGCTCTTAGCCGATGACCCTCTAGGTCTTCTAACTCATCCTTCATAAGGATATCATACTCATCGGCTGCTAACTGATCCTGGGAGAACAACCATCTAGAACCAGTTTTAATTTCCCAAGGTAGGACAACATCATGTCCGTAGACTAACTGATATGGTGAAACCTTAGTAGCACCATGACATGTCATCCGATATGCCCACAAAGCTTCGTTCAGTACCGTATGTCATCTCCTAGGGTTTTCTTCAATCTTGTGCTTGATAAGCTTGATTACCCCTTTATTGTTTGCTTCAGCCTGACCATTAGCTTGAGCATAATAAGGAGATGAGTTTAAAACCTTAAACCCCATACTGATAGCAAATTCATCAAATTCTCCCGACGTGAACATAATTCGTTGATCGGTAGTAATAGTTTGAGGGATACAAAATCGGTAAACAATATGCTCTTTCACAAAATCTATCATGTTTGCCGATGTCACCTTTTTCAACGGAATAGCTTCAACCCACTTCGTGAAATAATCGGTAGCAACAAGTATGAATTTATGTCCTTTACTCGATGGTGGGTAAATCTGGCCGATGAGATCAATGGCTCATCCTCTGAACGGCCAAGGCTTGATTATAGGATTCATTGCCGACGCAGGTGCTCTCTCTGAACATTACCAAATTTCTAACAATCTTGACACCCTTTGAAATACTCAAAACAACCTTCAAGAATCGTCAGCCAATAATATCCATTTCGCCTGATCATCCACTTCATTTTGAATGCCGATTGATGTGCTCCACACACACCCTTCATGAATCTCACCCATTAACCTCTTCGATTCCTCTCTATTAAGGCATCTGAGCAAAACCCCATCAAGCGTACGATAATACAATTAATCATCAAGGAGCACATACTTAGTAGCCTGAAACCTCAACCGTCTCTCAACTTTCCTAGACGGATCTCTTAAGTAATCGGCAATCTCTTTTCTCCAGTCATCGGCAACCATTACCGATGTCATTACTTCTTGAATTGGCTGATACCCCGAAGCGTGCTGCGCCAACTGATTGGCCTATTCATTATGCAACCTGGGAATATGCTCAAGACAATACTCTTTAAATTCATTTAATAACTGCAAACACTTCCCATGATATTCAATTAAAATATCACTTTGACACTCATATGTTCCAATCAACTGATTGATCACCAACAAAGAGTCACCGAAGACTTCAACGGCATCGGCACGCACATCCCTGAGTAACTCCAACCCCTTCAGCAACGCCTGGTACTCAGCCTGATTATTCGTTGAAGTAGCAACAATCGGCAATGAGATTTCATACTTCTTTCCTCGGGGTGAAACTAAGATAACACCGATGCCTGCTCCTTCCTTACATGTGGAACCATCAAAGAACAAAGTCCAGGGAGCAATCTCTACTGAATTTAGCGTACCACAATGCTAAGTAACAAAATCGGCCATCACCTTCCCTTTAACTACCTTAGTCGATTTATACCTCAGATCAAATTCTAACAGTGCCAAAATCCATTTGCACAACCTCCCATTCAATATCGGCATCGACAACATATACTTGACCACATCGTCTTTGCATATGACAGTACATTCAGCAGATAGCAAATAATGTCTTAACTTAGTACAAGAGAAGTATAGACATAAACATAATTTCTCAACGGCCGAATACCTGGTTTCAGCATCCACTAGCCTTCTACTCAAATAATAAATCACACGTTCTTTCCCTTCAAATTCTTGAATCAAAGCTGACCCGATAACACCGTCATCGGCAGACAAATACAATCTGAAAGGTTTCCCATGTTGAGGTGTCATCAAAACCGGAGGATTCACCAGATACCTCTTAATTTCCTCCAAAGCCGATTGCTACTTTTCGCCCCACACAAATTCCTGATCGGCCTTTAGCTTCAGCAGTGGTCTAAAAGATTCAATCTTCCCAGACAGATTACATATAAATCTTCTAATAAAATTAATCTTGTCGATCAAAGATTGCAACTCAGTCTTGTTCGTAGGAGCAGCCACGTTGTTAATTGCATCAATAGATTTTCTTTCGATCTCTATGTCCCTTTGATGCACCATGAACCCTAAGAATTGACCTGCCGATACGCCAAATGCGCACTTATTTGGATTAATCTTTAACCCATGCTCCCTTGTGCACTCCAGAATCTTCCGCAGATCAGCAAGATGCTCTTCAAAATCTCCGGATTTAACCACCACATCGTCGATATAGATCTCGACCAACGTACCAATGTACTTATGAAAAATAAAATTCATCGCTCTTTGATAAGTAGCATCGGCATTCTTCAACCCAAAAGTCATTACGATCCACTCAAACAAACCGACGTGACTTGGACACCTAAAAGCAGTTTTGGATATATCTTCTTTAGACATGAATATTTGATTATATCCAGCATTACCATCCATGAAACTGATAATCTTATGTCCAGCAGAAGCATCAACTAGTAGATCGGCAACAGGCATTGGATAGCCATCCATTGGCGTAGCTTTATTGAGATTCCTGAAATCAATACAAAAACGAAGTTTTCCATTCTTCTTATACACAGGAACCACATTAGAAATCCATTCGGCATATAGGCATTGCCGAATAAATCCAGCTTCGATTAACTTTGTAATCTCAGCTTTAATGTCGGGTAGTACAGTGGGGTTACACCGGCGCGCTGGTTGCCGATGTGGTTGAAAACCCGACTTAATAGGTAACCGATGTTCAACTATTGATCGGTCCAAACCAGGCATCTCTGTATAATCCCAAGCAAAACAATCTTTATATTCTTTTAACAAATCACTCAGCTGTTGTTTACATTGGGAATGCAACCTAGCAATAATAAAAGTTGGCCTAGGCTTGCTACCGTCGCCGATGTCTATTTCTAGTAACTCATCAGCCGATGTGAACCCCTGCCCAAGCTTTCCATCATAAGCGAACTGATCCATTAAAACACCTCTTCAGAACCGTCTGCTTGGATCGGTGTAATTTGGAAACCAGAAAACTTTGTGAAATTCGGCATCTCGTACCGATTTGGAAGAGGAATCAAGTCATATGCTGAGGGTATGGTGTTCGATAAGAATATGTATCGACCTCAGACTTACTACTGAACTGTCCTTTCGTCACTTCGGCGATCTCATTGGCACAACATACATTTTGACCCTACCGACGCGTTGGCTGTATGTTTATCGGCTAGACTGGTAGATACATCCCTTCTTGCCTCTGTGGTAAGTAAATCGATCCGATTGGCGTAAGCGCAGCACCATGTTGCTGAACATTATACATCGGCTAATTTGTCGATGTATATCCTTGGACACCAGCTGGAGTATTTTGAGATACTATCGACATCTCATTTTGAACATCCACTGAGTAATGGTATTGTTGTGCTCCTGCCACCTGATATCTAGGTTGCACCAACTGTTGTTGCATTGATGTCTGACCAGTCCATACAGGATCACAAGTCATCGGCATGTGATTTATCGATGATTGATATCCATTCGGACCCTGTTGCCCTTGCATTCTAGGACAATCAATAGAATGACCTCCTTGTTGTACTGATACCCCCGTCTGAGGATTTGTCATCAAAGGATAGCCTGCATCTACCCTATTTTGTTGCATCGGCAGAGCGCTTGCCGATGGTCGCCCGCAAGGCATCTTAGGTACCACCATTTGAAGACTTGTCGACGACTGCCCGTTTGGAGAAGGCGTAGCATAATGCATCACTGGATTCATCGGCTGTACTGATACTGCCGATTCCACAGGGGCTTTTCCCATCGTATCGTCACCTTGGATCGACTTGGCATCGGTCGATGAATTTGGAGGCATATCATATCCCCACCGGCTAGTAGGAATTGGTTGGCTCTGGATTACAGGTCCTGACACCTCCGATGCCACTGGGTCTGTATTCAGCCGAACAACATTTACATGGCTTGATTTTAGAGTAACTTCACCGGCAGACAGCTTCCCAGGCTGGGAGGATCCCGCTGGGATTGCCGATGGAGTTATAGTAGATGCCGATCCAGATTGATGATACGATGGACCAACATAATGAGATGCCTGCCCTTCTTTGAAGGATCGCATAACAGCGTTGTGTACAGCGTTGGACAACATAGTAGAGTGGTTAATCAATGCTTGATTTAATGCAGAACTAACCATCTCTTGAAATTTACCAGGATTGGCGTCAAAAGTGACCTGCTGTGGTGACGGCGGATCTTGCTTCTGGACTGCTTTGCCACTCCTGTTTAGGCTGAAGGACTTCAGATATAGCTGCTTGTATTCCTCCATAGCCTGCTCCATAGCTTGCTTTTGATCATCCTTCAGTTCTGCTTCGGAGACTTCAATGATGTTCCTCGGATCACCATCAGTAGAACCACCCATGATCGTGATCAAGAGATGTATCTAGGGTCCCACCGGGTGTGCCAAAAGAGGCGTTGACACAAAAAGCGTCAAATCTGCGAACACCTAGGCTTATACCCGAACTCGATATCCAAAGGTGTGCCAGTTGATTTGACCAGTTAATCAACAAGGATGATAACTAGAACAACGATGAACGAGACGACAGCGATACGCCCGGACGTCAAGGCTCAGATTGCTCGAAAAGCGGAACTCGCGAGGTAGACGGAGATCTTGTAGATGTAGCCCGTCGAGATAGTAAGAACTCGTAGATAAAGTATAGCTAATGCGAAAAAGTAGATGCTGAAAAGTAAGATGAAAATAATAGATTTGTTTGATTGAATTGAATATCTCTCATACGGGCCCTAGGTACATATTTATACTCCGATAGGAGTTGTACACAGACACGACTCATACCTAAACAAAACTCCTACTTTTAAGGAAATAAATGACTCGTGCAAGAGTCGGACTCAAACTGATATAATAATACTGGTATAAAATCGACAGTTTTCTTATGTATTTTCTTCGCGATGACACTTTGAATCGGCAGATTTCTTTAAATCCGCAACCTTCTTCCATTAGCATCGGTATCTTTCCACTGACGTCAGCTATATCCCGCATCCATCAGCAACATTCCCGATCGGCAACGTTCTCCTGTTTCCATCGGCAACACCTTTCAATCGGCAAATACCCTTCTCTTTATCTTTGATGTTTCTTCAATCTCCTGCTTCTATCGGCAATCTAATTGGTGATATTCTACTGCCGATAAGGAGAAGCAACCATCCTTCTACCGATCAGTGCATCCGGTTCATATTGACACATACAAAAAACGGTGTCAACAAACAATAATGGCAACGGGAACCCACCCCCACCCCCAGTCAACCTGGAGCAGCTACTCATGATGCAGACTCAGCTGATGCAGCAGATGGCGCTGAACATCCAACATCTACAGAACAACAATGGGAATGGGAATGGCATTGGCAATGCACCCCATCAAATCAGGGACAAGAGGGGAGAGTTTCTCAAAGGACACCCACCGGTGTTCAAACACTCCACCGACCCTCTCCAAGCTGATGATTGGCTCCGTGCGATTGAGAGGTAGCTCGAGATCGCGCAGTGTGACGACCGTGAGAAGGTATTGTACGCTGCCAGTCAACTCCAAGGAGCGGCTCTAGACTAGTGGGATTCCTATCGCTTTGGGCACAATGAGGCTAACCCCATCATGTGGCAAGAGTTCGTGTAGCGTTATGCTCTCATCATGTTCCCGAGGGCCTGATGCGCCTGAAGAAAAAGGAGTTCTTGGCCCTCCAGCAAGGGGGTATGTCTGTTGCTGAATATCCTGGGCACACATGTATGATGTACTTAGTTTTGCTTTGCAAAACTGGGTGCTACACTCAGGCGTTTGTCAGAGAAACGCCTAATGTATTCTCGGAGGCTCTCATTGCTTCTCTGGCAGACTGTTTCCAGGTCGAAACGTGTTACTGGGTGGACACACCTTGCTTTGTATGTTTCGACAAAGATTTCCTTGAGGTCTTCCCAATTGTCGATGGTGCCTTCTGGGATCTTCTGGAGCCAGCTGATGGTGGATGTCGACAACATTACTGGTAGGTAATTTGCCATCACGTCTCGGTCTCCTCCGGCGGTGTACACGGCGATCTCGTATGTGGAGGCCCATTGTTCCGAGTCTGCCTTGTCGTCGTATTTCTCCACCGATGTTACTCTGAAGCTCTGGGGCCAGCGGATGGCGCGTAGGCGGGCTGAGAAGAGGCGTAGTCCTCCCGTGGCTCAGGGTGTTGGCGCTCGGTTACGTCTGGGGTTGTGATACTCGTCATCGTCGTACCTTGACGATCCTCGTCGATGTTGTCTTGGAGGGCCCCGGCGTGGCGGGGTTGGTGAATGATCGCGTCGGATCCTGGCATTCTCTCTATCGTCGTACCACGGGGGTCTCTGTCTTCGGTCCCTTGGAGGGCTCCGGCATGGTGGAGTCGGTGACTGGTCACGCCGGATCCTGTAGTCGTATCGTGGCGATCTCTGTCTTCCGTCCCTCAGGGGGCTCCGGCGCACGGGTTCTAGTGTTCAACCATGGGGGGCCTCGTTGTGGTCTTCCTCATCGCATCCCGGAGATCCTCGCTGGCGCTCTCTCAGGGAGCTTCGTGAGCGATTCCTGCTGTGAGACTGACCGGAGGACTCAAGCACTCGTTGCTTTCTTTTTACCTGGAGTGAGGCCGCCTTGATGTGGGCATCTATCTTTTCGACCAGGGGTGTACCTTTGAGTTTGGTCAGCTACCAGATTGACATTGGGTGTTGAGTATACCGGGACGCCGCCCATCATGTCGAACTCGTACTGGAGTTTGCGTCGTGGCAGGTGATCGCGATCCCTCTGATCTCGCTCGCGTTGTTCCCGCGCGATGCGTTCCTGCTCGAGTCGCTCCTGGTTGCGCCGTTCGTCGTCGTATCTTTGCACTCTATTGGCCTTGCGCTGCTCCCTCGCGGTGCATTTGGCGTCCCACTCGTTGTCGAGGGTGGCACTGTCAATGGAGAATTGGAAAATCCTCCCTCCAAAGCCCGGAGGGAATTCTAGGAAGCTGCCGGTAGATTTGGATGAGCTGGCGACTTCGGTCCCCGCGCTTGTGGTCGATCCTGGGGAGGTAGCGCCACCGAGGGATACTGCCTGTTCGGAGTCGCTGTCGATTGCGGAGATGATGACGGTGTTTACGACAGAGGGTGCCGAGATCTGGTCGAAGACCGATCGAGATATCTGGCGCTAAAAAAGCGCCGCCTGGTTGCCGAGCCCATGAGGCATTGTTGTAGGGATGCAGACACCCCTGGTCGCCACGGCTGTCGCCTTCGTCGTTCGGCGATTACGTGGTCGGCGCCCGTGGTGACCCAGGAGCCAGCGTCATACCGCCTGAACGAGGTCGATGCACTCGGCGATGCTGGCGTTGGAGCAGTCGATGGCGTCAACTAGGTCGTCGATGCTGATCTTCTTTCGCGGGTGATGTATCGGCATGGTGGGGCGGCGCACGATTGGTGACGCATCTTCCCTTTGCGGAGTAGATCCAATGGTCCAGGAGATGGATCCGACCTGAAATACGGTACTGGCTGCTGGCGAGACCATCGAATCCGGGAACGTGAACGCTTGACAAGCCATGAAGTTGATGCAAACACCCCCTACCTAGCGCGCCAACTGTCGACGAAATACGCGTCGCGGTGTACCTAGGGGGTACCCCACGATAGTAGATTGTAGGCAGAGGTGTGGCGACGACGATCAAGCGTAACACAGAGTGCTTAGACACGACGATTTAGATAGGTTCAGGTCAGTAAATCATCGTAATACCCTGCATCTTGTGTTTTGGTGGCTAGATTGATATGAGTATTAGGTTACAAGACCCGTAGATGCGATCTAGGGGATTGTAGATGGATGATCAGGGATCGTTTCGGAGGGGGTCCCTGCTCGCCTTATATAGCCGGGGAACAGGGTTACAGTTTCCATATCCTAACAGATTACGATCGGCTCCTTTAGGTAAGGGATCCGAACCTATCTTCTAGGATCCTTCTTGGTGAGCAAGACTTCTTCGGAGCCCTTGGCGAGCACGACGGGCTGGTAGCGTGCCACAAGGCCTCGTGGGCTGGGCCGCCTCCTGGTCGGCAAGCCTAACAAGATCCCTGGGGATGTGCCGAGGTATATATCCCCAAAAACTTTGCTTATTGGAAGGTCCGGATGGAGGCTTATCTTGAGGCCATCGATGCTAGCATTCACAAAGCCGCCATAACCGGTGGTTCGGTGTTCGCCGAAGATCCTTACTATGAGAAAAACAATGCCAAGGCAAAGAACATTATTTTCCATGGCATTTGTAAGGATGTGTTCAACCGTGTGCGGAATTGCAAAACCGCACATGAAGTTTGGACAAACATTTGTGCTCTACACGAGGGTACCAAATGTGAAAGAGAAGAGCACTATCACTTAATCATTGCTAAGATGAACTCCTTTTCTATGCTTTCTCATGAATGCGTGAATGAGATGTATTCCCGATTGAATGTTCTTGTAGAGGAGTTGAATGGCATTGGTCTCACTCAAATGTCACCGTCCGATGTGGTGCGCAAGATCCTTTGTGTCTTGCCAATTAACAAGTATGGCCACATCGTCACGGTCCTTCACCAATATAAGAGCCATGTTTGTTGGATTAGTACAACTCCAGTTATGGATTAAATCGTGACTGCAGTGTTGCTGTCCCGAAGTTGCATATCTAAGTTAATTACTTTAACTTGTTCTTGCTAGTTTAATGTATTAAGTAAACTTGATGGATGAATACTTGCTATGTTGTGCCTTTATATTAATAGTATACCCTGCTCTTTATGTTTGTTATCTTTTATGTTAAGTTGGGTGATAATTAGCTAAGTAATTCTAAGTGTCTATGTATGCCACGAAATGTGCTTGTATCGCTTATGTTATGTTTGAGTGATACTTTGATAAATATTCCAAGTGCTTATGTGTATGTCATGTATGATCTTGTGCTTGTGTTGAATGGTTATTTATGTAGCTCGTGTTATCATTGCCTCGCATTCATACATATGCATGTGCATTTCGTTTAGGTACGATAAGTACTTACGTGAAGGACATGACGCTTGGAGCTAACCCAAATGTGCTGTTGAAGGACGAAGTCCGAAGATGGAAGTATCTTCGAAGGTGCTCGCCAAGCAAGTGACCTCTAACGAACACTAACCTAGTGTTGGTCCCAGGCAAGCCCCGGAGCATCCTTAAGCCTCCCAGCATTTTACAATTAATCTACTTGAGTACTTTTATATTGTGATGCATTAAGTGCTAGGAGTTGGATGAATCTCAATTGTTGCATTACCTTCCTTTACATTGCAATTACCTACCTTGTTAACCTGTTAAAATAGAAAGTAAAAGCAACTGCTTAGCCTGCTTAGAATAAATGGTTACATTTATATTTATGTTAGTATTATCACATGGGGGTGATACCGATCACGGTTGGCTATAATTGCTATCGTGGGAAAGAACCAATGGTAGTAATGAAATGCAGCCAACTGGAAGGAAGAGGCACCAAGTGGTCAAGACTTGGGGGCAGTCCGTACGTTGGATCGTATAGGTTTGTATACAATGTGGCCCTCTTACATATTCGAATGCGCCCTTTCACATAGGGGTCGATGTGAGTTTCGACCCCGAAGCCGAGTAAACACTGTCCGGGCCGGCGCTCAATCTGTTGTGAGCACCCTCTAGTTTGTAGATACGATCTGCCCCGTGGTGGCCAACTGATTTCTACAATTGGGTGGACCAATGCGAGCCCGCGACGTTACTACCTGGGCAGTGTTGAGCGGTAACCCAATGCATGGACCCGATGGAGAAAGTGTGGGCGTGTGTTAAAGGTAATCTTGCCAGCTGGTTGTATATCGATTCGAGTCGCCGCCTCCCACCGGATAGTGGCGGATTATGCTGAGCTTCACCACGGTATAACTCCATGTGACATCGTAATGGTTCTACTAAAATATTGATAAAGGAATTATATATGGTTTTATTGTATTGATTGCTTAGATCAAGTGAGTGCTCTAGTACAGGTGCAAAACCTAGAGATAAATAATAGGATGGAAAATGGCTGCTCTCTAATATTTGTAGTTGTTTCATCTCTCTCGTGTTTCCGCAAAAGCAAAGTTTATCCAGATCCACATAAATAGCCCTGCATATCCTTGGAGTCTTTATTTTCAGTTAGACGGGTAAGTCTAGCTAAGTGCATTCGAGTACTCAGGGTTTATCCCACCTTGTTGCAGGTGAAGGTCTCATACTACTGAAGGTGTGGCTAACCACCGGTGGGCACGGTGATTCTATTTTATTCTCTCATCTCTATGCTGTTGTCGGAGGATGTGTTTTAAGCTAGCAATATATTTCAACTTATACTATTCCAATACTTTCAAAGCTATGTTGTCTTACTAAAAGAGTTTTTGAACCCAAACTTGTATTATTTATTTGTCAACTCAAATGTAATTTATTCCGCTGCAAACTCTGAGCTTAATGATTTGTATTTACTTAATCTAGTGATCCTTGGTGTGACGTTGATTTAACCGAGGTCTTTCGGGACACTCGGCGGACTACCGGGATTATATGGGCTCAAGTGCTCTTAGTGGTAGTTAATTCGGCTACTTTAGTACTTGATCTCTTATAATTTGGACGGTTCTGCCACAGATGCTGACCCGATCGCGTGGGTCAACCGGGAAAACCAAGGGGAGCCACTGTTTGTGCTGGACGACCAGCGCGAACTCTGGCACTGGCAACGCGTTGCGAGCTCTCCCCAGGACAATGGCCGCCGCGTGGTGCGTGCAGTGGAGGAGCTCCAGAGTTCGGTCGCGTCGCTCAACGACGACCTCTCTCATCATGGCAATGTGAGAGGCCGCCCGAACGTAAGTGTTGTTTCTTCTGTTTTGGTCAACTTCCTGAGATCCCTCTCCCTGCAGATCCTAATGTCGACGAGCGCCGAGAAGTCCGAGTTCCTCCGCTGTGAGGTTGGGCGGTGGGACCCCGGGTCGTGGGCAGCCGCCGAGGATACAGACGTGGGCGAGGTTCTCTTGACTACTCGGAGCCGAGTGGTCGAGATGGAGCAGCTGAGGGCCTTGGAGACGAGGGAGGAAGACGCCCGGGCGTTAGCGCGCCAGAACGCGACCGACGTCAAGTGGGTCGAACGAGAGCGAGACGTAGCCCGTACCAGTGTTGAGGATGTTCGCAAGATGCTGGAGGACGAGTGCGTGGCACGTCAGGCTGAAGTTGAGCGTCTGACGACTGAGCGCAACGCTGAGGCGGATGTGCGGCGTCGGGCTGTCGCGGCGCTGGACTCTATGGAGCAGGAGCGCAACACCATGTGGCGCCAGCGTGACATCGACCGTCGGGAGCGCGATGACGCTGTGGCCAGCTTCAAGGACCTGTCCAATAGGGCGCGCGAGCGCGGTGCTGACGCCGACCAGAGGAATTTGGAGTTCTCCACCCGGGTCGGTGAGTTGACAACGGTTGCCTCACAGCTCCGCGCGACGGTCAACGGTCTGGAGGGAGAGAATGCAGGTACGTTTCCTCCGTCTGCCCGTTTGCCTTGGTATTGTGTGTCATTTGTTTAGAGGTTCAGATCCCCTTTTTGTCGCTTCAGGGCTGTAGGCCGGCACGCAGGAGGCGTAGGGGTTGCGCGAGGCCGTGCACGGGGTGTGCGATCTCTTCGGCGTGCCAGCCGTCGAGGGTGGCCCGACAGCGGCCAGGACCCGCGTCGGCCTGCTTTGGGAACGGGGCAAGGCGCGGGACCGGGAGGCCCTAAGCATCGGAGTCCATCGCACGATGGCGATCGTCGCCTGCCTCGACGACGCGGTGACTCCTATGCTCGTCAGCGAAGGTTATCCCCCGGACGCCTCAGAGGATCTGCTCGACCAGATCGAGCCTAACGCGGAGGAGCCGGCGACGATCCTGGCTCCCAAGCTTGATGACGAGGTCTTCCCACTGCCGGAGGAGTGACCCTGCGTGGTCAGTGATTAGGGCCGAGGGCCCTTGTAACAAACAGTTTAAGTTATCCTGTGATGTGCCCCCAGGAGGGCTTTGGACGACTTTGATAGCTCCTTGGTGAGCTTGTTTTAAGTTTGTTTGCTTGTTGGTTTCCACATTTGCTTTTTTGCTTGGGCTACTTGCCCGATTTTCCCTGGGAGGAGTTTTGATCTGTTCAGGTGGGCGGTCGGGCAGAGGTACTTGGCTCCGGGGAGCCGGAGTACCTCGCGGCCCTTCGGCACAGTCCGGTGAGATTTCTTCTCTTGGTGGGGGAGATCGGGCTTTCACTTAGCGGATTAGCAAAACGGTTTTTGAGCGAAAAAGTTTTTGGAGGGAAAGACATGAGGTTCCTCCCTTCCCAGCCACCGAGCGAGGTGTACTCTGGCCCACGCCGAGAGTGCACCTAGCTAAGAGATTGGTCCAAGAACTCCCGCATTCTTATTCCTCAAAGTTTTTGCTTAAGAAGGGTTACATGCGTATGTACATAGTGTTAGGTATACTAGATAATGGTAGAAAGACGACATAGCTGTTGGTGCTGTGGGCATCTGAGCTCTTCGCGCTCTAGGGGTCGACGTCCATCTTATCAGTGGCTTCGATTGCTGCCACCAGCTCCTCGCTATGCACCTCGGCCATGGTGTTCTCGCAGCAGTCCACCTCGCACTGGTACGCCGCCTTGACGTTGGAGGAGACCGTGATGATGCCGTACGACCCCGACATCTTGAGCTTGAGGTAAGTGTAGTTGGGGACGTCCATGAACTTTGCGTAGCATGGCCTCCCCAACACTGCGTGGTAAGTCCCTCGATAAGCCACGACCTCGAAAGTGAGGTACTCGCTCCGGAAGTTGTCCGTCTCCCCGAACGTGACGGGCAGGACGATCTGCCCCAGGGGTACCGTTTGTCTTTCGGGGACGATTCCCTGAAAGGGAGCCCCCGAGGATCGAAGCTTTTCCCTTCGTAGGCCTAGGGCCTCGAAGGCGTTGTAGTACATTATGTTGAGGCTGCTGCCCTCGTCCATCAGCACTTTGGTGAAGCGCAAGCTCCCTATGATTGGGTCCACGACGAGTGGATAACGACCCGGGTAGGGAATGTGGCTCGGATGGTCATCTCGACTGAACGTGATGTCGGATTTCGACCAGTCGAGGAAGGCCAGAGTTGTCAGGGCGACCGCGAAGACCTCGCGGCGCTCCTTCTTCTGCCGACGCTTACAGTTATATGCCTCTAGGCCTCCGAAGATCATGAGTCACTTGTTGACGTGGGGGTAGGAGTCTTCGTGACCCTCGTCCCCGTCCTGGCCTTCTGACTGCTTCGGCTCGTCCTTGTCAGGGACAGCTTTGAAGTACCTGGCCATCATCTCACACTGCTGGAGTGTGTGCTTGACCTGTTCATTGTGGTACGGGCATGGCTTTGTGAGCATGTCGTCGAACTTGCCCACCTTCTTCCCGCCCTAGGGACGGGGAGGCTTGCGGTCTGCCGCCGCGACAACGTTGTCACCGCCGCCACGCTGCGGCTTGCCCTTCTTCTTATTCCTATTCTGGGCGCGGTTCAAGCCGCCTTCGCCGGCGGTCTCGACTTCCTTGCCCTTTCCCTTGTCAGGGTGGAAGATTGCGCCGACCGCCTCCTCACCCGACGCGTAGCTCATGGCGATGTCGAAGAGTCGTTCGGTGGTGTGAGGGTTGCTGCGGCCCAGCTCGTGGACCAGCTTTTTGCAGGTGGTACCTACGAGGAAAGCCGCGACCACGTCCGCGTCGGCTGTGGTCAGGAGCTTCGTGCACTAATGGGAGAAGCGACGGATGTAATCCCGGAGGGACTCGACCGGCTTCTGCCTGCGGCTGCGGAGGTCCCAAGGGTTTCCTGGGCGCGTGTAGGTGCCTTGGAAGTTCCTGACAAAGGCCTATCGTAGGGAATCCCACCCATCGATGGTGTTGGGAGGCAGATTCTCGAGCCACGTGCGGGTCGAGTCCGAGAGGTGGAGAGGCAAGTTGCGGATGATGAACATTTCATCGTCTGCGCCGCCGGCCTGACAGGTGAGGCGGTACTCGTCGAGCCAGAGCCTTGGGTTCGTCTTCCTGGAGTACCAAACGATGTTGGTTGGTTGTCGGAATGGTTGCGGAAACGGTGCATGCCGGATGCAGCGAATGAACGCCAAGGGACCCGGTGGCTTCGGCATGGGGGCTGGTCTTCATCGTTGTCGTATCGGCCGCCACGACGGACGTGGTAGCCTTGGCTTGCGCCGTCCTGCCTGGCGTGCTTGCACGCGTCACGCGTGTCGCGCACATCGCGCTTTTCACCTACGCGGGCATGCACCGTCGTGCGTCAGCGCTCGACCGGAGTGGGATCCTGATGAACCGATCCCTCGCGATCATCGTGCGCCGTACCAGCCGGATGGCCAGTGCGGAGCCCACGCCTCCGCAACGCGGAACTCTCGGCCTGTTGGGCTGCGGCTCGCTCCAGAAGGGTTTTCAGCTTGTCGTGAGCGAGCTTCCTATCGGGAGCAGCTGGGACCAAAAGGTTGCGGAGCAGCATCCTCGCTGCCGCGATGTTTTGGCTTGCCCGCGTAAACTGTGGTGTGCCATGTTCGTCGTTGATGATGCGGTGGTATACCGCTCGGGCCTCCCTGTGAGCACGGGGCTCTTTGGAATCCCTGGCGGCTTCGCGCTCGAATGTCACCTTTCCCTAGCGCTCCGCGAGCTGCTGCTCTATGTCGTGGAGGTTGCGGAGGTCGCGAAGCTGCTGCTGCCAGGCCTCCGAAGGCTGCGGATCAGGCCGTGGTGGGGGTACCGGAACGCCCGCTGCACGTACGGGCGTGTGGTTTCCGTCGCCATCCTCGTCCTCATGGATGAGGATGGCATCGACTGCCACTGCGGGTGGCGGTGCGTCGCACATGAAGCACTCGCGACCACGGTCCTCGCTGGGATCGCTCGAGCCGTAGTTGAGCAGGTAATCGCTGGCTTGGAGGAAACCGTGAAGGGCCTCCTGATCTCCCAGACCGTCGAAGTCCAGGAGGTCCCAGGGATCAATGCTCCCATGGCTTGATCCGGTGTAAGAGGTAGCCTCTGAGCTCGTGAGGCGATCAGAGACAGACCGGGGATGGTGGGACGCTAGCCCGATGCATGTCCCTTCCGCGGGGTCAGCATGGAACCATGTGGCTACCATCTCCGAGTAGGACGCGGCAGCATTCCTCATGCTGAACGGTTGCGCCTTCGGGACGGACGCTCCGACGTTCCCGGGAGAGAGTAGTTTCCCTCCCGCGAGCTGCGCCGTCACGTTGGCGAACACGAAGTAGAGGTTGTGCAGGGACTCCTGAGTTGGCTGGGGTCCCATAAGCGTGTCGAGCTAACGCTCGAACTGAGGATAGTCGGCCCGGGGGACGACTGCCCCTTGAGCGACACGTTCCCCGGAGGGAGACAGGTGGAGGTGGTCCATGGAGGCGGTGATGGCGTCCACGGCTACCTCGGAGGATGCCGTAGGGCAACGGAGAGCCAGCTCGGTCCCCTGCCCGTGGAACTAGAAGTCCAGGCTACCAAAACAAACAATGGAGCCCGGAGCGAAATCAACGCGGCGGTTAGCCATCCGAAACTCGAAAATATGGGTGACACGCAAAGGTCCCCTACCTGGCGCGCCAACTGTCGGTGTCTAAAATGGCGGGGTCTAGACGGCCAACAAGTAAATTTCTAAGCGTGTCGGAGTTTGGATGGTTACGCTCAGAGGACACAGAGATTTATACTAGTTCGGGCACGAACGCCCTACGTCCAGTTTGCTGCGAAGTCGTGTTACTCGCGCGCGGAGGGCTCGTAGAGGGGAGCTACAAGCAATGGTGAGAGAGGGAAGCGCCTTCCCAAGTCTCGTGCGTATGAGGTTCTTGGTTCTGGTGAGAGCTCGCATGGATTCGAATATGAGTGTGTGTGAATGAGTCTAGGGGTGTCGAGAGAGAGAGATTGGAGATCCATTCTCGCCCTTTATACATAGGGAGAGATGGAGGAGTACAGTAGAGAGAGGGAAGTGAACGTGGGCCCAACTTGGGTTGCTACCGAGGGAGAGCTTTGTCTTCTTTCTGCCTTCCTTCCTGAGGAAGATTGCGCCAGTAGACATATGTCTGGGTCCTGTTTGTCCTTGTTGTGTTGTAGCCATGCGCCTGGAGAAAGGGAACTCCGCTGTTCCCTTACCTAGGCATGGGCGGGGGCTAGTCGCACATGGCCAGGCACCCCCGCGTTCCGTCATACAGGGTTGATGACGCCCTAATCCCTGTTTGAGTGTCCATCGGAGGTATGGCGCAGGTGTAGTGCCCGTAAGTCGTCGGTTAGGCAGCACAGGACCTTGTACCGCAGGGGGAAACAGGGGTAGGCATGGCACCTCATGCCTTGGAACCCCATCCCTGAGGACGGAGGGCACTGTGGACCTTTTGACTATTGGGCTAGGGTGTCCCTGGCCACTGGTGGCAGCGAGGTTTCCGAGGGCAGGGGGCATCACGGATGACGTCTCCCTGGCTCGGAAGAGGTGGAAGAGCCCCCGAGGGTAGAGGACGTCACAGATGATGTCTCCTTAACTCGGGCGAATAGCTCTCATGGCATGCTTAGGTAGCTCATTTTGCAATCTCAAAATCAGATCACGCACATGCATAAAAGCCTCATCCTTACTCTCCAAAAAGAACACCCAAGAGTACCTCGAGTAGTCATCAACGACTACAACCACATACCACTTCCCTCCTTCCGACCTAACCCGAGCTGGACCAACTGTGTCCATGTGTAAGAGCTCGCCGGGTTGTGAGGTCATAATTTGAGTTACGGGAGGATGGGAAGGAGCAACCATCTTGCCATGTCTGCAAGGATGGCAAACCAAATCCTTCTCGAACTTTAGCTTTGGCAATCCTTGGATAAGGTCCATTGAGCTAAGCCTTGCAAGCAAGTCAAAACTCAAATGTCCCAATCTCCTATGCCACTTCCAAAGCTCGAAAGAAGAACCGGCAAGAAGACAACGAGAAGGTCCGGAAGAGATAGAAAAATCCGCACGAAAAACCTTCCCGAAGGGTAAAATCCGGCAAACAAGCTCACCACGAGAGTCCAAAATCTGAGACAAGTTTGGCTTAAAGCTCACCTCAAAACCGTCTTCAAGGAGTTGCGAAACCGATAGAAGGTTAAAATGCAAATTCGCAACCAAAGCAACATCCTTGAGGAAAAAAGACGAATTGACTTGGATGGACCCCCAGGAGACAACCTTACCTTTACTCTTGTCCCCGAAAGTGATGTACTCGATGTGGCGCACGGGGTTGAGGCTGGAGAACCACTTGGCACTTCCGGTCATATGACGTGAACATCCGGAATCCACAAGCCAAGTCTCCTCCAGTCCTCCTTCCTACATCAATAAAAAGACATAGGGTGAGCAAACGGACCAACACTGGGGTTAGTAAACTGTGAAGGATACCAGTGTTGTCCCACTTGCCCAAAGAATGGGTAATGAGAAAAACCAAACATCTACTGCCCCACGGGGGAATAGCGATCACCACGATAGGGAAAACGTGGTCCGCTAACGAAGGGAGGAGTAAAGCCACTGCCACGAGGCCCGTAGTAGTATGGGTCACGACCGATACCCCGCCGGGCACAACCACCACATGGTATCGCCTCCTGAGGCCTAGCACCTTGAGGCATTGTACCTCTAGGCCTAGTAGTGCGCCTCCGAACTTCCGATTCATGCACCCCAACTGGTGGGTGGTACATGTCCCGGTTGTTCAACTCAACCTGCCTTCGATCATCTCTCTTCCTCCTAAAACAGAACTCAGCCAAGTGCCCATCCCTCTCACAATAGTCACAATGGTACGTCACCACACTCTTCGTAGGAACTCTCTTGTTGGGTTGAGTGGCTCTAGTTTTCTTAGGAAGGGGATCACTAGAGATATCTGGCAGTGTGTCAAGTGGGTTGCGAAGGTGGTTTGGTTTGGCAATCCACACTTGCTTCTGTGGAGTGGTTTTGGGTGGCTCTTCAAACACACCATCTCTCACAGGAAACTTAGAGGGGTCGATAGGCTTAGGTGGAGTGATCTTGGTAATCTTGGGTGTTGTGGTGGGTTTCTCATTCTCGCTCAAACCACTGCACTCACCGATCTTACCGAACAAGCTATCGTCCTTCCCACCTATAGCAAAGCCTACTCCCGTGCTGCCAGCCCTTTTGCATTGGCTAAGCATCATCCCCAACTGTGGCTCTCAGCAAGACACCCAGCTCAAGATGGACCGAAGGTATGTGTTTTCTTCCTCAGTACGCATATTTTCGTGTCTGCACGACGCGATCTCAAGCTCCAAAGCCTCAAAGAGATCCGACTCTCTAGTGCTATCTGAGCTGACCTTCTCTAACACAGTGATCCTAGCATCCTTCTGTGCCAGCTCAGAACGCAAGCCTAAGCAAGACTTGCATGCACCAAGTAAGCTAGGCCTAGCCTTCAGCTCACTGACCTCCTCAAGTAGAGTGTCATACTTGTCCTGGAGAGTGACAAGATCAGACATGTGAATGGCGCAAGCATCACACTCCACCTCCTCGGTAACCACCACTTGTGCCTTAGCAAACTCTAGCTCATGAAGCGTGCTAAGGTACTTCGCCTTGAAATCATTCCTCTCACAGGCGGCACTCTTGAGCAAAGCATCCTGACTAAGCAAGGTATCGTTCAGATACTCAAGCTCGAGAGAGAGGTATTCGATGGTGGGTGATACCTCGGGTGTGTTGGAGTCGTAGTCGTAGTCGAGGCCATCCTTGCGCTTCCCGACCTTGCCTTCTTCAATCGCCATGGTGCAAAAGCCACCGTGCTTGGCGTCGGCGTAGAAGCAGAGGCCGTTGAGCTTGTCCTCAACCTTTCCCTTCGACTCATCGTCGCTCGAGGAAGAACCCCCATCAAAGGAGGCATCGATGTCGCTGAGGGAGGCGAGGAAGGCTCGGTGCTTGGCCTTCACCTTGTCAATCACCTTCTTTAAGGATCTCCTGTTGTAACCGCCCTTGGCCTTGTGCTTGTCCTCGAAGTGGTGCTCGCGCTTGTCCTTGCACTTGGTGAAGTCACCCGCAGCTTTCTTGGGGCAGTTTGCGATGAATTCATCCTCATCACCGCAACGGTAGCACCCCTTGGCCGAGCCACCACGTCGTCGGTTCAAACGGTTGTTGTGAAACCGTGAGAACTTAGTGATGACCAAGGCCAGCTCATCATCTCCAAGCGCCTCCACTTGTTCCTCTGTCACAGACATCAAAGACAAAGCGAACGAAGAGTGTGAAGGGTTAGAGGAAGAAGAAGACACACCGCCGGGGCCGGAAACCAACGCCATGGGGTCCGACAGGTTCTCAAGCTTGGCCCGGGTCTGGTGGTCAATCTTCGAGGACTTGAGCTTGCTGAACAGTTCGTCCACAGTCAGGGCATCATAGCCCGGTGACTCCTGAATGGCAGCCACCTTCATCTCCCACACCCTCCGATCAAGAGCATACAAAAGCTTGATAGCCATCTCATGATCACCATAGGGCAAGTTGGCTCGATTAGCACGCATCTTGTTGACGATAGATTGGAAGCGAGTGAACATCCCGTCAATAGATTCGCCAGCCAACTGTACGAAGTTCTCGTACTCCCTACGGTATGTGTTGGAGAGTCTGGACTTGATCTGAGGATTACCCTCATGATATCGCACAAGTGTTTGCCAGATCTCTCGCGTCGTAGTGAGATTTGAGACTCGCTCAAACTCAGGAAGTGACAAACTCGAGAAGAGGATACTCCGTGATTGACTGTTTGCGTTGTGTTGAGTGATTTGGAGTTGGTCAACATGAGCCACAAGAACACGATAGCCCTCATTCTCACAGATCTTCCATATGTTCGAATCAACTCCTTGTAGATAGGCGGACATGCGCACCTTCCAGTAGAAGAAGTTCGTTCCATCGAAAAACGGAGGTTTGCCAACACCTCGCTCCATGTCGCCTTTGCGGATCAAGAACCGTTTAAGGTGGAATGATCCTTAACCGGCTCTAATACCAATTGAAGGACCGAGAACGGCGACCAGAGGGGGGGTGAATGGGAGCCAAAAAAATTCAACTCAAAGACTTGGCCCTTGTCCCAAACTCACACCCAAAACTTGACCTCGGAAGAAACCGACTCGCACACGACCTAACAAGTAGGTGGACACCTTAGGAAGACCCCTAAAGGTGCAGCGGAGCGGTCAGAGAAGATGGAGAACGATCAAAGCCACGAACTCGAAACCGATACACCGAGACCGGTACTCTCAACCCCTAGAGAGAAGAGGCAAGATCACACCCAAAAATACTTATGAGAACTGGTCTCAAAAGTACCTAATCAGGTTCCTTACGTGAATACGAATCCAATGCAACAAACGGAACTTGATTCGGAGTCCGGACGAGAGAGAAACGGCCAAAACAGCGACGAAGAAAATCCTGAAAAACCTTGCTGGGAGGGCGACGGACTGAGTTCGACGGGCGACGGACGCTGCTCTGTCAGGAGCGTCCGACGCTCAAAAAACAGCCCAAAAACAGCCCTAGCGACGGACAATCGCGACGGACGCTGTCGTCAGCAGTACGTAGCGTCCGACGCCTCCGACGGACCGTCCGACGCCAAACTCTGGAGCGTCCTACGCCCCCGAAATCTGCACAGCGATCCCGAAAATCGTTTTCTCTCCTCCAAATCTTCCCAAAACTCAACCAAATGAACTCCAACTGCAACTAAACTTTGTAGGCATGATCCTTGTACAGTTGGGGAGCTAATCCGAAGAAATCATCGCTCAATTTGGTGAGAATTAAAGAGAAACGAGGATTTGGGGGAAAAGGGGCAAGAACGAAGAACACCGCAAAGAAATCACCCGATCTACGCACTCGTGAGATTTGAGGGGAATTCCTTCGGTGCAAAGATGCTCCTCACGAATACGAACAACTTGGTTCAAACGGATTTGCAAGAGCTACTCCCTACAAAGAGAAATCATCTCGGAAAAAAGAGAGGAAAAGCAAAAACGCGAAGAACACAAGCAAAACGGGGACACGATCAAGAAATCGAAGCCGCGATGGCTTACAGAGGTTACGGCCTCTGATTCCTCGCAACAAACTCAAGTTCTTACAGAGGTTGGTAAAATCAACCTAGGGATCTCATGAACTAGAGAGAGGGTAGAGAGAGAGAGAGTTGGGGCAAATGTTTAGGGTTCAAGAGATGGGATGAGGATACCCTTTCATCCCCTATTTAATAGGGCTTTGGCTACTTCCCAAAGACCCCCCTAGATACATGAGTGAACTACCTAGCCTAAGCATTGCAGTCCAAGCTCCGGAAAATGTCTTCCTCGATTTGAATGGATGGCCCCGCTTCCTGTTGACACTCCTTAAGTATCAATTTCAAGTGTCAACTAAGCATAAGAAAGAAGCATGAATGGTTGAAGAAACAGGTGTTGGATAATGTCCGCCTCAAAGGAATTCAAGAGACACTTGCAGGATTTCTTCTTGATAAAGTGCTCAAACCCGACGGCGAATTCTATTTCAACCGAGTCAAACAATTGAAGACAAATCAAGACGAACATCTGTATAATATTAATTAAGTGGCGAGGAAGATTGTGTCCTATAAGACAAAGATGAATGGATAATGCATGATGTAAATTTTATGTGTATATATATAGATATATATTATACTTATGTATATATAATATATTTATATATAGAGTTTCATTGCTTATTTGTGTGTTTAATGCTTGAAACTAAATTATAAATGTGTGAATACATATATTAGCGCGAAGAATACACATTTGAATACCTAATCAAATTAGAAAACCAAAAAAAGCACTACCAAAATGAGTAAAAAAATGGACCTTAGTCCCGGTTGGTACCAACCGGGACTAAAGGGTGCAACGTCGTGGCCCCCTGGCACACCCTTTGGTTCCAGTTGGTATTAACAACCGGGGCTAAAGGTATGAATTTTAGTCCCGGGTCTGCGGACCGGGACTAGAGGAGGGACATTTAGTCCCGAATTCTTAGTCCTGGTTCAGGCACCGGAGCTAAAGGTTCTTTTTCACCCGGGTTAAAAGCCCTTCGTGTAGCCGTGTGTATTAAAATTTTCATTCTTCCCTCTAGACAATGACACTAACAATACGTGTTGTCTGAAACTTTACTTTTTCATTCACCGTAACAACTCTATGTGTGCACGTGAATATTTTCAATAAATATAATAAAATTGAATATTTGAAATAAATCTATTGCAATTTTATTATATTTATTAATAATATTTCACTTCTCCTATATTTTAGGTGTCTCAATTTTAAGAAAATTCCAGGCAACACTCTTGTACTATCAAATAGTATAAAAATGTCACTTTTGTGATTGTTATTTGTTTTTGTGCCATAACATATCAAATTTTTGTTCTTGTCTGACTATAGAAAATAATTGTAAATTGTTGAATTGTCTTTGTGTCAACATATACAGGATTTTGTTAGGTTTGTGGCTTTGTCTAAAAGGTTTTTTATTCCGAAACCAAAAATTACAGATTGTATCTATAGAAATTGCAACGAACTGAAACTGCAATTTTAGTATAAAATATATGTAATAATCGTCGCCTGAATGAAAACTAAAATTCAGGCATCTGAAATTTAGCAAATCTCATACTATTTATGTACACACATAGCTGTTATCCGTACAAGTTGTTATAGTGAATAAAAAAAAGTTTTAGATAACACGGGGTGTTATAGTGTCACTAGAGGAAAGAAGCAGCATCAGCCGCACGGAGAAAGGGAGAGACCCGATCGCGAGGCCGACGAGCGCGAGCGAGTGCCGGCGGCAGCGCCTGGTCAGAGGCGGCATGTGGCCTGAAACAAGAGCGCGAGCGCATGCAGTCGCAGTCTCCATCAGTCTCATTCTGCCCTGCATGCGCCCCCGATCGAAAAGCTAAGGCGACTGTGCTTGCGCCTGCGCGGCCGGCGAGGAGCGCTCGCCCGGCGCAGCGGCCGCACCGGTACACGTTGCCTCAGGCCGGCGCGCGACTGAACTACTTGAATGAATTCTCCCATCGTCAGCCTCGCATTCAATCTCTCCCGCCCGCCCGGCCGGCGCTGCGCCACCCTTGTTGCCGTCCCGGCGTCCCCGGCTGCCCTGGGCGACCGGCCCAGGTGCAGGCCACATGTGCATGGATCCTTGACGTTTTCACTCACCGTACCGTACCCGACCTGGCCCACGCTGCGCCTGTGCATGCCTCAGCTGCCTGCGCTGCGCTGCGAAAAGGTGGCACAGCTAGCCAAGTACTTGTACCCCCTACCATCGCATGCATGCATGCTCTCCCAGCGGATCCCACATCTTTTTTGCCTCCTTGCTATTCATGGTGATCATCCTCCCGTGTATGCTTGTTTAATATTTGTTTGGAAGCCATCGCCATTTCAATTTGTTCGTGGAGAAGGACGTGGTACTGCTAGCTGGTACTACTACTATACTCGGTCGACGACCTTGATCCATCGGCAGGCTGGCTTTCCGATTCTTTGTATAGTGGGAGTATATATACTAGTCGCAGTTGCTGTTGGCATGCTGTTGGTATATATGATTCAATGTGGGTGGGATAGATAGATGGCTGGCCAATGGAAACTTCATTGAATACAATCTGTCTGTCTAGCTATATACGAAGTTGGTCTATATATCTGACGAAGATTCAGCAGGCTGGTACGGTGATCGTGCCAACAGGCCGGCCCGGGCGACCGATCGATCGACCACCGACCGGCCGGGCTGCTGACTAGGGACTAGCTCCGCATGCATCTGCTGACAGGTGCATGTTGCATTTACAACAAACTAGCTAAGCAGCAGCCGCTCCGCTAGGCGCTGGGCGCTGGCTGGTCCAAACTGCACTGCTGCAAGGCACAGTGCATCGTGTTGTTTCGGTTCCTTCCACGCCGGCCGCCCGGCTCCGGTTTCCACCAAACAAAGTAATTGCGATCGATCCATCCATCCATCCATCCACCATCAGTCTACGTGCTAGCTGCGGCATCTGCATGCGTGCCCACCTACACACACACGCTACATATCATTGCATTGGTAACAACATACATGGTGGTGGTCTGGTCGAACTCTGTCAGTGCAATACGTACTGTATACATCGCTACTAAAAAATGAATTTACGCAGCGTTTTAGTCTCTGGCCGGCTACCCAGACGCACGCAGCCGTAAACCATTTACCACGGCGGACAATATAAGACGCCTGTTGCGGTAAATATATATTAACTGCGGCCGACGGCTTAGGAGTGACTGATGCGGTAAATCGATTAACCGCGGCGATCGCCTTAAGCAACCCGTCTTGGTTAATATAACCTATTTTCTGAGGCGGACGTTTTAAGATTAACCATGGCGGACATCCAATAAGGCCCGCCACGGTAAATTACTAAGGCCCCACTACGGGATTCAGCGGCTTTGCCGAGGCTCTTTTCCACTCAACAAAGGCTTTGCCGAGTGTGGCAGTCAACAAAGATTTGATCGGCAAATTCTTCTTTGCCGAGTGTCAAATATCGGTCAGTACTCGGCAAAGAAAACGGCGACCGTCAAGTTGACGACTTCTTTGCCAAGTGTTAACGTGGCAGGAACTCAGCAAAGAAATTAAATATATATTTTTTAGAAAATTCTTTACCGAGTGCCACCTCGCCAGCACTCGGAAAATAAATTATTTTTTGGAAAATTCTTTGCGGAGTGCCACCTGGCCAGCACTCTGCAAAGAAATTATTATTTTTTGGAAAATTCTTTGCCGAGTGCCACCTGGCCAACACTCGGAAAATAAATTATTTTTTTTTGGAAAATTCTTTGTCGAGTGCCACCTGACCGGCACTCGGCAAAGAGACCAAGCTGGAAAAAAAATTCCCAGCTTTGCCAAGTGTGGCACTCGCCAAAGCTGGGAAATTTCGATTTTTTTTGTTTTTTTCCTTTTCATGACAGTAAACGACATACAAATCACATATGCATTCATCTATCACACAAACACAGTATATATCACATGGATATCCAAATTTCATCACATAATACACATGATATATCAAATCCATCCATCACATTATGTGTTCATAATTCATCCATCCATCACAAGTTCAAAACGAAAATCCATCACATGGACAAGCCACCGACAACCACATAGACCCATCACTGCTCACCTTGGCCCCCAGTGCTTAAAGAGCTCCCACCTTGCGGCCACTCTTGCGACCAGCCCTGGCACTTGGCAAAGATGGGTTCTTTGCCGAGTGTCAAACGGTGGGCACTCGACAAAGGTGACGACCATGGATGTCGTTAGGCTCTTCCTCCTTTGCTGTGTGCCATTCTTTGCCAAGTCTTGGACACTCGGCAAAGAGGCGGTTTTACCGAGTGCTGATCTGTGCCGAGTGTATGGCACTCGGCAAAGCCTGCTTTGCCCAGTGGATTTCTTTGTCGAGTGCCACATTGACCAGCACTCGGCAAAGCATCAGGCACTCGGCAAAGCCATTGTTTCCTGTAGTGCCCGGTAGTTGTGTTCATATAAATATAGCAAGTTGGGCGGCGCGGCTCCCTCCTCTTTCTTCCACACGGGCGATGTGGCTCCCTCTCCCTCTCTCTTCTTCTCCCATTCTCACTCTCAGTACCCACCTCCCGTCCATGCCCAACCCCTCATCCTCTGTTACCTCCACCTCGACCGTGACGGTGTCGTCGTCGCCGCCGACTTGCCCCGCATCCATCTCCGTGCACCGGGAGCAGCTCCCGTACAACAGCGTCCAGGTGCCCCTGCGGGCTCGCAGGGTGGTGAAGCGTGGTGGTGCGAGCTGCACGGCACCGCCGAGAGCCCGAGACAGAGCTGGTGTGTGGCCGGATCCAGTGGGGGCGGCCCATGGATGCCAGATCCGGTGGCACAACAAACGATGGCGGATGGGGAGCTTCCACCGATGAGAATTACGGCGACTCGAAGAGGTATGCCCCTCTTCCTTTCTCTCCTCTATCAGATCCATGGCAGATCCGTTCCTCACCCTTCCTCCCTTGCAGATCCAGCAATGTAGAGGACCCGACACCCTCGATCTGGTGGCGTGGGTTAGGGAGCTCCTCGGTGGCCGGTCACCAAGAGCTCTAGATGGGCTCTGCAGGCCTGTCAAGTTTTTTTGTTTTTTTTTGGAAATTATTAACCGAGACGGTTAATCGATTTATCGTGATGGGCACTGGCGTCCGCCGCGGTGCAGTCACGATTTACCATGACCTTTGCACCGCAGCAGACGCCTTTGCTCGTCACGGTAAATCCAAAACGTCTGCCTCACAAAATAGATTATGTAGTAGTGCGTCTAAAGTAGTATATATGCTGCATGCACGATAATCCATGCACGAGAATAAGACGATCGACGACAATGCACGCATATATGCCATGTATATAGCTAGAGAGGAAAATAAGGTAGGTTATTTGCCCTGTTATCCTCATTAATTTCTCCAGTACCAACAGCTAATTACAAGATTACAAGATGACGACCTTGCCCCACCGGAAGGATGTAGTAACAAGGGACCCGGCTGGCGCCCCTTCTAGTTAAGACGACAAGGGCGATCGATTGAGCAGATAGGTTGTTTCTCCATCGCACGCACTGGCGCACTGCATGGCCATGTAGTAAGCTAGCGACCATGCGTGCAGCAGTAGCAGGAGGTACTATATCACTACTACAGAAACGGCAATCACTGTCGACACATCATTGCCGGTTTTGTTTGGGCCGGCAGTGATGTTACATCACTGCCGGTTCATCCTCTGACATACCCCCAATTATTGGGGGCAGGGGCTGAACCGTCAGTGAAACACTACATCACTGCCGGTTCGTGGCTTGAACCGGCAGTGAAACGTGTACAGTATAAAGCCTTCGATCTCCTCTCTCCCTCCTCTGTCCAACAGTAGAGAACAGTGCTTGGAGCTCCCTCTCTTTATTGTTGTGTCTGGTGGGTTTCTTGAGCTCCATTGTTGCGGTTCCTTTTCACTCTTGGATGCTCACATCTTCTAGCTCTTGGTTAGTAACAAGCATACTTCTTTAGAATTGTAGGTTTACATTGCTTTTGTGTAAATTCATAGTTCAGAGCTATACTATTTTTCATGATCAAGAAGAGAGGATTGTTGCAATTTGTGTCTATTTTTTTCCTAGCTTTTAGATCCAAAATTACTTGGAAAAATTGTAGCTCTTTGTTTTTATTGGGCAAATATTGTCCAATCATTGAGTAGCTAGGTTCGAAAGATTCGTCTCGAAAATTATGTATAAAATTTGTAATTAGTTATATTTTTCACTTACATTTAATACTCAATGCATGCATTTAAAGATTTGACGGGATATGGATAAATGATCTTTTCTAGTGTGGAATATAAATGGTAACCAAACATTTTTTTTAATTCAACAATATACTTGTGCATTAACTAAATACTAATGGTTAGTTACATTTATATTGTTGGTGTTTTAGAATTTGGAAGGGAGTTATATTATATATGTTTATGTGCTTAAAATAATATTGTTCAAAAATGCTCCTATTAATATGTTCATATGTTTCCTCTGCTTTGCCCATTTTATCTATGCAGACATGGATCGAGGGTGGATGTACGATCTGTCACGTACAGACCCACGGTACTTGATGGGCATCGACGATTTCATCAAGCGAGCTAGAGCCAATTCTAGGGACTCACATCTTGTATTCTGTCCATGCAAAGACTGCAAGAATATAAGAAAATGGGACGACGTGGAGCATATATGTTTGCATTTGATCACAAGGGGGTTCATGAGAAACTACACTATTTGGACTTTGCATGGGGAGGTTGGTCAAAATGCTGCACAAGAAAGCAATGATGATGTGCCCAAGCCTAGCGTATCCCTGAATACATTATTGCCTGTTCATGATTACACAGAACATGTGCCTACCAATGATGATGTGTTTATGAATACATTAGCTGACGACACTGAGGAAAATGATGGCATTTCACAGCTTATGCATGATGTGCATGAGGGATTCCTTAGTGCTTCACATTTGAAAAAACTGGAGATGATGAGAAAGGATGCAAAAACACCATTGTATTCGACCTGCCCAATAAACAAATTGGAAGCCAACATCATGTTATTGGAGTTCAAATCAACGAATGGGTTGAGTGATAAAGACTTCGATAACTTGTTAGGTATACTACATAAACTGTTCCCGAAGGGTACCGAGTTAGCAGAAAAGACTTACCTTGTGAAGCAAATGATTTGCCCAATTGACCTCGAGGTTGAGAAAATCCACGCGTGTTTCAACGACTGCATATTGTACCGTGGAGAGAAATACAAAGACTTGGATGCATGTCCCAAGTGTAAAACTCCCCGATACAAGCAAGGGCCTTCAAATGATGGAAGCAAGACCAGAGGAAGACCCGTAAAGTCCGTGTGGTATTTTCCTATAGCTCCACGAGTGCATAGGTTGTTTGCAAATGCAAAGTCAGCCAAGTTGTTGCGTTGGCACGGCGAAGAGCGAAAGAAAGATTCAATGATGAGGCACCTCTTCACTCTTGGATCCTCATATCTTCTTGCTCTTGGTTAGTAACAAGCATAATTCTTTAGAATTGTTGGTTTACATTGTTTTTGTGTGTAAATCTATAGTTTAGAGCTATGCTAGTTTTCATGATCAAGAAGAGAGATGTTGCAATTTGTGTCAATTTTTTGTACCTTTTAGATCCAAAAGTATTTAGAAAAATTGTAGCACTTTGTTTTTATTGGATAATTATTGTATAATCATTGAATAGCCAGGATCGAAAGATTCATCTCGAAAATTATGGATAAAAATTGTAATTAGTTATATTTATTACTTACATTTAATACTCTATGCATGTATTAATGCGAACACATGGTGGATAAGTACCCATGGATGTTCAGCTTTGATGATCAGTGATTGACCAACACGTGAGTGTTTCCGTTTGAGTAGCTTAACCTAACCTCTGCGAAAGAAGAAACATGTGCTTGTCTATCGGCTTGTGGTGTGCAGGTGCTATGCCTAGTGACAGTGGTCAATGGTGTGGAGAAGGTCGAGTAGAGGCTTGCCGTGCCGATGGACTGAGAGCGGTGAAGGGCGGAAGCCGGGCTCAGACTGAGGGACCATGGGCGCCGGCGGACTAGTTGTGGTGGCTAGTACTTGGCACCGACGAGTGCGAAAAGACATGGAGGTAGACCGAGTCGGCCGAGTCAATACGGTGGACGCGCGAGTCGAGCGGAGGCTCAGGGGACTCGGAGTCCGACCGGGCGAAGACAAGGTGGCTCGCGTCGAATGGTTTGGTGGTTTGGGCCTCAAAACCATCCGCGTCGGTTTCCGAGTTTGGGCCGCAAAACTCAGGGTTCGGTAGTTGAGCCCAAAGCTACCAGTGGTGGGTTTCCTGGGTTTGGGCTTCAAAACCTAGGTGGAGCTTCCGAGGAAGCGGGGATAGCACGTGGCGGAATCCTGGAGGTTGCGTCGAGGCGACGGCAACTCCCGGCAGGAAGTGGGGCCGTCCATTCAAAATGCGGGAGATATTTTCCGGAGCTTGGACTGCAATGCTTAGGCTAGGTAGTTCACTCAATGTATCTAGGGGGGTCTTTGGGAAATAGCCAAAGCTCGATAAGTAGGGGGTGAAGGGGTATCCCTCATCCTATCTCTTGACCCTAATCACGTGCCCCCACTCTCTCTCTCTTTCTAGTTCATTGGATCCCTAGGTTGTGTCCACCAACCTTTGTAAGAACTTGAGTTTGTCGCAAGGAATCGAAGGTCGTAACCTCCGTAAGACATGGTGGCTTCGATTTCGTGATTGTGTCCCCGTTTTGCTTGTGTTCTTCACGTTTTTCTTTTGCTCCCTCTTTTCCCGAGATGATTTCTCTTTGTAGGGAGTAGCTTTGCAAAATCCATTTGAACCAAGTTGTGCGTAATCGTGAGTAGCATCTTTGCACCGAAGGAATTCTCCTCAAACCTCACGAGTGCATAGATCGGGTGTTTTCTTTGTGGCGTTCTTCGTTTTCCCCTTTCTCCCCCAAATCCAAGTGTTCCCGTTTATCCTCTCCAAATTGAGCGATGATTTCTTTGGGATAGCTCCACTACTGCACAAGGATATGCCTACAAAGTTTGGTTGCAGTTGGTGATAATTTGGTTGAGTTTTGGGAAGATTTGGCGGAGAGAAAATCATTTTTCACGGGCTTCAGCGTTTCTATTCGTGAGCTCCGGACCAGGCGTCGGACGTCTTTGACTAGGCTCCGGACCATTGCAAGTGGTCCGGTGGTCAAGTCCCAGGAAACTGCCTGCCTACTCAGAGCGTCGGACCAGAGCCATTGGTCCGACGGTGAGCGTCAGACGAGTTGTCCGAAGCCTGGGTGCTTACTGTTTTTTGGAGAGGGATTTTCTAAGTAAGCGTCGGACCAGGTGCGTTAGTCCGACGGTGTGCGTCGGACCAGTGTCCAGAGCTTGGGTACTCCCTGTGTACTTCCTGAGCAAGCGCCGAACCACTAAGTTTGGGCGTCGAACTAGTCCGGTGGTTCCCTGGTGAGCACCGGACCAAAGGCTCTGGACCACTTCCATTGGTCCGGAGGTCTTGCTTTAACTAGTCCGGAGCTCCTGCTTGGTTGCTGTTTTCTCCCGTTTTGCCTAGGTTCTTGCCTCTTTTCCCTAGGGGTTGAGATCCCGTGTTTTTGGAGTTTCCGGTGAGTTTCTCTCCACTGCCGGTGAGCACTCATTTCTCATTTATCCGGTGAGCACTGGGTTTCGCTTTTGGGAAGAGTGGCCCGAATATTTCGAGAGAAATTTGAGGCTCCCATTCACCCCCCCCTCTGGTCGCCGTCCTCGGTCCTTCAATTGGTATCAGAGCCGGTTAAGGATCAATCCACCTTACATGGTTCTTGATCCGCGAAGGCGACATGGAGCGAGGTGCAGGCAAACCTCCGTTCTTCGATGGAATAAACTTCGCCTATTGGAAGGTGTGCATGTCCGCTTACCTCCAAGGGCTTGATACGAAGTATTGGGAGATTTGTGAGAGTGCTGACTACGTGGTTCTTGGCGCTCGGATTAATGAGCTGCAAATCACGCAACATGCGTCAAACTCAAGAGCCCATAGCATCCTCCTCTCGAGGTTGTCTCTTCCTGAGTTTGAGAGAGTTTTGAGTCTCACTACGGCACGGGAGATCTGGCAAACACTTGTGCGATATCATGAGGGTAACACTCAGATCAAGTCTAGACTCTTCGACACGTACCATAGAGAGTACGAGAACTTTTCTCTGTTGGCCGGCGAATCTGTTGACGGGATGTTCACTCGCTTCCAATCTATCGTCAACAAGATGCAGCTAATCGAGCCAACTTCCCGTATGATGATCATGAGATGGCTATCAAGCTTTTGCATGCTCTTTATCGGAAGGTATGGGAGATGAAGGTGGCTGTCATTCAGGAGTCACAGGGCTATGATGCCCTGACCGTGGACGAGCTGTTCAGCAAGCTCAAGTCCTCGGAGATTGACTACCAGACCCGAGCCAAGCTTGAAAACCCGTCGAAACCATCTATGGCGTTGGTTTCTGGCCCCGACGGTACGTCTTCTTCCTCCTCTGACCCTTCACACTCTTTGTTCGCTTTGTCTTTGATTTCTGTGACAGAGGATCAAGTGGAGGCTCTTGGAGATGATGAGCTGGCTTTGGTCATCACCATGTTCCCATGGTTTCACAACAACCATTTGAACTGTCGGCGTGGTGGCTCAGCCAAGGGGTGCTACCGTTGCGGTGATGAGGATCACTTCATCGCAAACTGCCCCAAGAAAGCTGCGGGCGACTTCACCAAGCGCAAGGACAACCGCGAGCACCACTTCGAGGACAAGCACAAGCCCAAGGGTGGCTACCACCGAAGGTCCTCCAAGAAGGTGATCGACGAGGTGAAGACCAAGCACCGAGCCTTCCTCGCCTCCCTCAGCGACATCGATGCCTCCTCCGACGGAGGTGCTTCTTCGAGCGATGATGAGTCCAAGGGAAAGGTTGAGGACAAGTTCAACGGCCTATGCTTCTATGCCGACGCCAAGCACGGTGGCTTTTGCACCATGGAGATTGAAGAAGGCAAGGTCGGCAAGCGCAAGGAAGGCCCCGATTACGACTACGACTCCGACACACCCGAGGTACCACCCACCGTCGAGTCCCTCTCTCTTGAGATTGAGTCTCTGAACGACGCCTTGATGAGTCAAGATGTGTTGCTCAAGCGTGCCGCTGTTGAGAGGAACGACTTTAAGGCGAAATACCTAAGTGCGCTTCATGAGCTAGATTTTGCTAAGGCGTCAGTGGTGGTTATCGAGGAGGTAGAGTGTGATGCTTGCGCCATTCACATGTCTGATCTTGTCACTCTCCAGGACAAGTATGGCACTCTACTTGAGGAGGTCAGTGAGCTAAAGGCTAGGCCTAGCTTACTTGGTGCGTGCAAGTCTTACTCAGGCTTGCGTTCTGAGCTGGCACAAAGAGATGCTAGGATTGCTGTGCTAGAGGAGGTCAGCTCAGATAGCACTAGAGAGTCGGATCGCTTTGAGGCTTTGGAGCTTGAGATCGTGTCGTGCAGACACGACAAGATGCGTACTGAGGAAGAAAACACAGACCTTCGGTCCATCTTGAGCTGGGTGTCTTGCCGAGAGCCGCACTTGGGGATGATGCTTAGCCAATGCAAAAGGGCTGGCAGCACGAGAGTAGGCTTTACTATAGGTGGGAAGGACGATAGCATGTTCAGTAAGATCAGTGAGTGCAGTGGTTTGAGCGAGAATGAGAAACCCACCACAACTCCCAAGCTTACCAAGATATCCAAGAGAAGCACTCCAGAGTGATTTACAACCCTTGGATCACTCTATGCTTTCTCTCGACGGCTCAGAAGAATAGCACATGGATCTATGGGCCCACACCAAGGAGATAAACATGACAATAATCGCAGAACCAACAATCAACATCAATGACAAGTGGGACCAACACCTGGGAGGACGAAGTGGGCCAGAGACCCCAAGGGGGGGGTCGGCCGACCACCCCCTGGGCCCACCTGGCTCCCACTTGGTCCCTCACCAGTGGGGCCACTTCCAGGAGGCCAGAGGAGGGCCCACTGACCATGGGGGGGTTGGTTGACCACCCCCTAGGTCGGTTTGGCCCTTGCCAACCGCCATATGCAATAACACATGGTGGAAATCCATGCCATCCATCCAAAGTCGGTTCTAAGGCGGTTGGATCCAAGGGTGGAGATTTGAAGCCCCCTAGATCGCTTACGTGGCACTAGAGTAGCCCCTCCTCCATCCCCCACTATAAATAGAGGCTCATACCCCCCTCTCTACACATGGTGAAGAAGCCTACAAGCTCTATTCCTTAGATTGTTCTAGTAGTTTAGTCTAGAGTGGGAGTTAGAGTTGAGTCGAGCTGCGGGGATTTCCGGAGTTGTCTTCTGGAAAGTCTGGTATAGCTCTTATATCTTTCCTTCTTTGTAAGACTTTACCTTATTCAATATATATCTTTCTCTCTACTTTACTTAGTATTTACTTTGAGCATTACTATACTAGATATAGTCTTGTTATATGCTTTTGCTCTTTAATAGCCTTTACATCCATAGTCTGTGATCCTTGTGGCCTTTCCCATATGCGATCATTGCCTATCATAGGGTGCTTTGATTATAGATCATAGTCAAAGTAGTAAGTTGTGTGTAAGCGTGGTGCTTATATATCATCTTATCCTTGGTTACCGCTTGTTGCACGGATTGTTTGTGGTAGCTAGCAAGAGGTGACAGCCTTGTCTAGTATTTGTATTCCACCACGTGTTCTTAGGCAAGTTCTTAAAAGGTAAGGCCCCCGTAAGAAGAGGGCGCGGTCCGGTAGGAGTTTTGTCCTCCTACTCATCTATACTTGTATTGAGGAGACAAACTATAGTGTTTACACTAGTTAATTGGCTAAGTATATTGATGTAGAGTGAAGTACATAGGAGTCCCTGTACTCTCTCGTTGTCCTCCCACCTAGCTATTCTATCTAGTCCGTTCTAAGTCTCTTTTACTTTGGCTTATTCATTCATCAACCCTTCCTATCACATATATCGTTTACCCCCCTATACTAGTTAGTACTAAGTTGAGGTGCTCTCTAGGATCTCTATCCAATTATCATTTCTAGCCCTACTTTCCCTTGGGAAAATATAAATTACGATACCTTGGAATACTCCTATGTGACGTGCTACAACGGTAAAATCTGTGCGCTTGCGGATTTATCCAATAGTCATAAGAAATACCAACAGTGATAATGAATTTGAAGCACCTTCTTATGATGAATTGATAGAAATTTGTAACAAATACTCTAGAATCATAAGAAGATACAAAGCTAAAAATGAATCACTAGTGGATGTAAAAGAAAATTGCATGTGAAACCTGATACCTTGTGTAGTGCTAATGATGAACTAAAACTTGAGAACAAGACTCTATCATCAAGAACTAATGAGCTCAAAGCCTCACCCAAGCCAATAAATGAGAAACATGATAAGCTTGAGAGGTCATCCCAAGAGCTCCACACAAGGTACAACTTGCTAAAAGATGATTACACCAAAATAAAGCTTGAGCATGGTGCACTTGTGGTAGCTAATGATTTGCTTAATGATGATCTTGCCACACATGTTGCTCTTAACCCGATTGTTAAGTGTGATATAACTACTTGTGAGGACTTGCTTGATGATGTTGCTATTGAGCAAAGTGCTAAGTGCAAGGGCACGAAAGTGGTAGAGGGCGACAAGTATGATGATTACATGAAGATGAGGGAAGAAAACTCAAAGCTCAAGGAAGAGCTAATCAACCTCAAGTCAAACAAGCCCATCATCATCAAGTCGGCTAGTGAAGATGAGAAGAATGCCAATCTCGGACAAGAAGGATGCCCGTGGTCTTTGGGGACGTGGTGGTCGAGGAGGCATGCCATTAGAAGTGTCCATGGCATCGGAAGTTGCATCGTCTTCCTCCTCGCCAACCACTCCTTGGGAAGGACCACCTTGCTCAAAATGAGCAAACTGGGGCCCCTCATGTGCTCTCGTGTCGGAACCTGCAACACCTCTTCGCCTACATCCTTGATCTAAATCAAGGGTTAGTTGGCTAGTCCTATACAACCGACGTGTCTCATTTGGAAGAGGAACCTCAGTTGTATGGCCACGATAAATCATTTTAAGGTCACCTCTTGGACCTCTTTTGAGCATTTAAGCATGTATAAGATATTCTTCAGAAATTACTTCTCTAGGTGAATTAATGTAATCAAAAGGGTAAGCCACCTCTAGGTGAATTTAAGCACCCATCAACTGGGTTTGGCTTTTGGGAAGAGTGGCCCGAATATTTTGAGAGAAATTTGAGGCTCCCATTCACCCCCCCCTCTGGTCGCCGTCCTCGGTCCTTCAATTAAAGATTTGATGGGATGTGGAATAGATTCGGTATTTATTACTTACATTTAATACTCCATGCATGCATGCATTTAATACTTACATTTAATACTCCATGCATGCATTTAATACTCACATTTAATACTCCATGCATCTACCTATTTTGTTTTCTCACTTTTTATAGCGCGACCAAATTCAAATTATAAAGAAAAGAATATTGTTCAAAAATGCTCCTATTAATATGTTCCTATGTTTTCTCTGCTCTGTCCATTTTATCAGTGCAGACATGGCTCGAGGGTGGATGTACGATCTGTCACGTACAGACCCACGGTACTTGACGGGCATCGACGATTTCATCAAGCAAGCTAGAGCCCATGCTGGGGACTCACATCTTGTATTCTATCCATGCAAAGACTGCAAGAATACGAGAAAATGGGGCAACGTGGAGCATATACGGTTGCACTTGATCACAAGGGGCTTCATGAGAAACTACACGATTTGGACTTTGCATGGGGAGGTTGGTCAAAATGTTAATGATGATGTGCACATGCCTAGTGTATCCCTGAATGCATTATTTCCTGTTCATGAGTACACAGAACATTTGCCTACCAATGATGATGTGTTCATGAATACATTAGCTGACGACACTGAGGAAAATGATGGCATTTCACAGCTTCTACATGATGTGCATGGGGGATTCCTTAGTGCTTCACAGTTGAAAAAACTGGAGATGATGAGAAAGGATGCAAAAACACCATTGTTTCTGTGCTCCCCAATAAGCAAACTGGAAGACAACATCACGCTATTGGAGTTCAAATCAACGAATGGGTTGAGTGATAAAGGCTTCAATAACTTGTTAGTTATACTACATAAACTGTTCCCGGAGGCCGAGTTAGCAGAAAAGACTTACCTTGCGAAGCAAATGATTTTCCCAATTGGCCTCGAGGTTGAGAAAATGCACGCATGTTTCAACGACTGCATATTGTACCGTGGAGAGAAATACAAAGACTTGGATGTATGTCCCAAGTGTAAAACTCACCGATACAAGCAAGGGCCATCAAATGATGGAAGCAAGACCAGAGGAGGGCCAGTAAAGTCCGTGTGGTATTTTCCTATAGCTCCACGAGTGCATAGGTTGTTTGCAAATGAGAAGTCAGCCAAGCTGTTGCATTGGCACGACGAAGAGCGAAAGAAAGATTCAATGATGAGACACCCCGCCGATGGGTCGGACTGGAGGACTATAAACACTATATTCTATAAGAACATCGGTGGAGAGGTAAGGCATCTGTGGTTTGCTTTGACCACAGATGGGATGAACCCGTTTGACCAGGTGAGAACCAATCATAGCACTTGGCCAGTGACGCTATGTATATACAACCTTCCACCCTGGCTTTGTATATACAACATCCAGATGCCATTACTAATCCAAGGACCAAGACAACTTGGTAATGATATTGATGTGCTTCTAGAACCAGTGATCGATGAACTACTACAGATGTGGGAGACATGTGTGAAGGATGTCTGGGATGAGTACAAAAAAGAACATATCACGGTAAAGGTTGTACTTATCGCTACAATCACCGACTTACCAGGGCGAGGTTCCTTGTCTGGAGAGAAGACAAAAGGATACATTGGGTGTGTCGAGTGCTTGGACGAGACTGATGCTACACATCTATCAGAAAACAGGAAGATGGTCTACATGGGACACCGTAGGTTCCTACGTCGTGATCACCCTTACCGTAGGAATACAAAAGATTTTAATGGGACTACTGAGAAACGTGGACCTCCAAAGTATCAAGACGGGAAACAGCTGCTTCAACAATTAAGCAAACTCAGAAATATTGTCCTTGGGAAGGGGGACGGGGCAGTAGCAGCGCCAACCGATAGTATCTGGAAGAAAAAATCAATCTTCTGGAAACTACCTTACTGGCAACTTTTGAGTGTACGTCACTGTCTTGATCCAATGCACATAACTAAAAACGTGTGCGGTAACACACTTAACACGTTGATGAACACCGGGGAACAAGCAAAGATTCTCTCGCAACACGCTTGGACATGCAACACCTGGACCTCAGGAAGGAGTTGCACCCAGTAACTCTTGAGAATGGTCACTTGAAACTTCCGGTGGCATCATGGACACTCAAAAAGGAGGAAAAAGAAATTCTTATTTCTTTCTTCAACGATCTCAAAGTACCAAGTGGCTACTGTGGGAACCCGAAGAGGCTAGTTAACATGAGAGAACTTAAGTTTAACTATGGTTCTATGAAGGCCCATGACTGTCATGTCATAATGACTCAGCTGCTCCCAGTTGCCCTACGAGGTATCCTCCCTGACAAGGTCCGCGCTCCAATCATAAAGTTGTGTTCGTTCTTCAACGCGATCTCTGAAAATGTCATTGAAGTGGGCAGGCTAGACCGCCTGAAGCAGGAGATAGCTGAGATTATATGCAAGCCTGAGATGCATTTCCCACCGACTTACTTCGATATTTCAGTGCATCTACTTGTTCATCTTGTGGATCAAATAAAAGCCCTTGGCCCAATGTACCTACACCAGATGTTTCCTTTCGAGAGGCTCATGAAAGTTTTAGGCGGTATGTTAGGAATAAATTCAAACCAGAAGGGAGCATGGTGGAAGGATGGTCAATAGAGGAGGCTATTGATTTCTCCATATATTATCTAGACATCAAGCGGGTCGGAGTTCTAGTATCTCATCATGATGGAAGATTAGGAGGCAAAGGAACAATAGGTGAGAAAGCTGTCAAAATAGACAAAGTGGTCTCCTTCAAACAAGCACACTTCACTGTTCTCTAGCAGGCCGACAATGTGATGGCATACATTGATGAGCACAAACAGTTACTGCAAAGGAAGCACATCGGTAGGTCACAGGCTTGGCTTGAGAAAAAACATAAGGAGGAATTCGGTGACTGGTTTCGACGCCAAAGGCTAGGAATGGTGACGGGATGTCAGCTAGATCTCTTAGCCTCCGGACCTTCGACTACACTAATGATGTACCAAGGATATCAAATAAATGGTTTTACATTTTACACAAAAAAATGGAAAGAGCACCAACCAAAACAGTGGTGTTTGTTTCGACGCCCACGATGAGTACGGCATGGTGGTGGCAACAGACTATGGTTTCATAGATGTGATATGGGAGCTAGACTATGAACATCAGTTGAAAGTTGCTCTTTTCCATTGTCTGTGGGTCCGGCTGAATGAAATCAACACCGACAAGGATGGGTTCACTACCGTTGATCTATCTAAGACCGCATACATAGATGACCCCTTCGTCCTTGCAAAGGATGTTTTGCAAATCTTCTATGCAAGGGATAATAATACAAATGGAAGACGACATGTAGTATTGCAAGGAAAAAGAAAGATTGTCGGTGTCGACGGAGTGACAGACGAAGAAGACTACAACACTTATGAAGAAATGGCTCCTTTTGGGGCGGACGTTACCCTACATTTCCTTGAAGAGGGTGACAAACCTGCTTACCTCCGGAGTGATCACGATGAGGCCATCATCGTGCATGCACCATGAATTGTTAGAGTATCATAAACTATGTAATCCTTAATGAAATGTTGTTTTAGTAATTTGCATCATTGATTGATTGAGTTGTACCACGTTGTTGATTGATGTATGCCATGTCAAAAGGAATTCAAAAACTATCAAGAATTAGACCTTGAGTGTATAATCATTAATGTAGAGCTCCTCAAAACTAGAAAAATCTATGTTGGAAGATTTTCATCTTCTATTCAAATTTTTTGAGTAATTACAAAGGGGGTAATTGAATTTTAAACCCTTATTCAAATTCAAAATGGAATTCAAAAACTATAAAGAATTTGAATATACTACTTCAGCAAAAGTTATAGAGAATTAAAAATTATGCAACTTCTATGTTTAGAGTTTTTCAAGTTTTAGTAAAAAATCAGGAGTAATTTGAATTCTAAAGCAAAGGGCAAAATTTAAAAAAAATTACAAATCACTGCCGGTTTATAAGGAACCGGCAGTGATGTCCCCTATCACTGCCGGTTCTAGCTACCAACCGGCAGTGATGTTATCTAATCACTGTCGGTTCCAAAGAACCGGCACAGATGACTCTTCATCACTGCCGGTTCTTGTTACAAACCGGCAGTGATAGAGAACCGGCAGTGATGAGGCCGAGTATATAAGGAAAGGGCGTGGTTTGAAATTTTCAGACTCGCGCCCATTCCACACTTAGCCACTCGACGAGCCCGAGCTCTCGCTAGTGCACGCCGCCGCCGTTGCTCCACGCCGACGCCGCTCAGCAGGACGCGCCGCCCGACGCATCGCCGCCAGTGGACGCAGGAGAACCACGCCGCTCAGCAGTTGCTATCACTGCCCGACGCGCCGCCGCCGCAGGAGCTCCACGTCGCTGCCGCAGCAGCATGTGCTCCTCCTGGACGCCGCCCAGGACCTCGACTTCCAGCCCTTGCTCGACGCCGCCGCTCCAGCCCCTGCCCGACGCCGCCACAGCAGGTGCTCCCAAACACCGGTCGCCCACGACTTCGCTCCTGCCCGACGCCGCCCGATGCCGCCACAGCCACAGTAGGCGATTGGAGCTTGGGGCCATCCGAAAGCTTACTCTTTGGTGAGCTACTAACCCTCCCACAAGGTGTTCGATGGAATGCCCATAAGGAAATCAGTGAGTAAGAGAGAGAGAGAGAGAGAAATAGAGATGGATTACATATTGTGGCTAGCATGATTCAAATATAGATAGAAAGATAGAGACATTATATGACATGATAGATATAGAGATTAGAGAAAGAGAGAGAGGCTAGCATGATTCAAATTACAAAGATAAAGAGAGAGATAGAGAGATAGAGGCTAGCATGATTAGAGAGATATAGCATGACTTATATATAGGTAGGTAGAGATATTGATGCTTGTAGATATAGATAGATAGAGATAGAGAGATAGAGAGTTAGAGAGATATATACAATCATATATATGCCATCTCTTTATTTCATGATATATGGTATGCTTATCTATGATATAGCAATAATGATTGTGATAGCATTATTAATGCTTGTATATATATGATTGTGATATATTAATGCTTGTATATATATGATTGTGATAGCATGACTTATCTATGATATTGATAGCATGATTCATCCTTAATTATGAGATAGAGAGATGTTGTACCTATGAGCATGACTTTATATCATATATTGACTTTATATTGTGACATAGCATGACTTATAGCACAATTTGTGTATAGCATCACTTATGACATTCACTTATCTACCCATGAGTTAATACCAATAATCGAAATTCATGTTCAGAAACATGACAATTAAGCGTCGATTCACCACTCGTCGCCCTGCGACCGAAGCTGATGAACGTGACCAAGGAACTAGTGGTGGCGGTGTTGAACGTGACCAAGGAGCCGATGACAACCAGCAAAGGGTGGGACTCGTAGATATAAGTCTTAAAAATTCAACTATCGAGGTGTGGGACTCAAAAAAGAAGCCACTAAAACTTATCGAACCCCTAGTCAAAGTGCTAAATATGTAAGTGAACCCAATATCACCACACTTTTCAATCACATATGATATTGTAATTAATGTCCTCAGCCTCCACACTTCATTTACATTGTCATATAGGATGAAGGCGTTACCTGATTGGAGAAATATGGAGCCTAGGATGCAAAAGAAATGGAGAACCCCATTTAGCGTGGAGTATATGAAGAAGGTCAAGAACCTAGATCAACCAATGGGGAAAAACGAATGCGAGTTCTATGTGATGTGGGCAATGCTTTGCTACTTTGGCGCAAAACTAGGATTAGAAGATGGCATGGTACGTACGCGTCTTATTTTAATTCTATTGTTTTGTCTTCCGTATGTGCATCTCAATATCATCTTGTATCAATTTACAACGCAAAGATCAGGGCCACAATAAGTTGCTAGATTTTGAGATAAGAGGATTTCAAGAGGAGATAGCAGCTCTTATTCTGGACGAGATAGTGTATAGAAAAGGATATCTGTCCATTGTGTAGAGTAAGGACTTCAAGAAGATCTACGGAAAAGACCGTCTCGAAAGGCTATTGTAATGCGACATTTAATTCGATACTTTAAGTTTTGTTTGGATATTTTGTAATAATTATTATAAATGTATGATGGGTTTGCATTCTCGCTAGTCCACAACCACCTTAAATTCACATAGATATCAAATGGTTCGATAGCAAACACGTCCACGATCTCCCTCCCCACCACCTCTACCGTAAACCCCAAATGAAAATAAAACAATTAATAAAAGACAATTTTAAAAAATAATATCACTGTCGGTTCAATTAAAACCGACAGTGACGGCTCAAGCATCACTGCCGGTTGGTAACACGAATCGACACTGATGCTTGAGCCATCACTGTCGGTTTGACATAATCGATAGTGATGGCTTGGTCTCATCACTGCCGAATTGTCAGTGCCGGTTATGTGAAGTTCTGTACTGTAGATTTTTACAAAAGTAAAAACTTATGCGCGCGGTGTCGATTGACGTACAACATCATGACGTTGCAGCATTTACATCCCTTTGAATAATGTTGCTCAGCTTTAAAATGGAACGCTTCGTAGTTTAAAAAAATGGAATGCTTCGTGACGCAATGGTGGATATAAATGGCACCTAAAGCATTCGGTCTCTTATGGAATGGCAGCATTCGGCCTCACATGGAATAGCAGAATAACGCCAAATACTAACAAAAATGGCAGAGATTATGTAGATTTTCTCTCTTATTGCAATAACAATCGCTACCAAATCTCACACATAAAAAAGGAGAAAAGATTTCTCTGAAATCAGATAGGTAAAAAAGTTTCTCCCAAATCTCATGCAAAAAAATGCTTCCTTCCAAATCTAATGTATAAGAAACTTCCTCCCAATTTTATATTATAAAAAAACAGCCTTCTTCAATGTAAGTAAAATGGTCATAGCACGCATAAAATAATTGGGACAAATTCTAATGTAACAAGAGATTTGTAGCATCTTCGGTTAAAACATCGATGCTAGTGGATAATCTGGAGTGGACTGAAATCACGTGCATGCATGCATGAAAGGACCAAGATGTTAAAGAGGGGAGTGAATTGGGCTTGTTTTAAATTTCTAAACCAAATATGAAAACCTATCAAATGCCAATCACCCCCTAGTGCCTACGATCCGTGCGTCCTAGCTAGAAAGCAGTAGCAGTTCATAGGAATTAAAAGCAACCTAAGCAATTCTAGTAGATAATATAAAAACAAGACGGAAAGTAATGCGGAAATGTAAAGAGCTAGGAAAAAGAAATTCTCAGTGACGCAGCGATTTTTTCCCGAGGTATCAAGGTGTCGACACACCCCCCTAGTCCTCGTTGGAGCACCTCGCAAGGTATCGCTCCCCCTCTACCCGCGCAAGGGTAGAGTGCTCTCTACGGGCTGATTCTTCGCCACTCCGGCTCGGTGAATCGCCCACAACCGATCACAAGAGCTTGGAGAAGAGCCGTCAACAATCTCCCGGCGATCACTTCCTCCGAACACCACCAAACCGTCTAGGTGCTGTCGAACACCAAGAGTAACAAGCACAAGACCTTCACTTGACCAACTCAAGGCTAGGAAGGTGGATGGATGCACACAAGTCACTCCTAATCACTCTAGGAGGGAAGAACAAGATGAACTCTCTCTAATCTCTCCCTCACTAGCCTCTTGACTCTCCAAAGGATTTCTCAAGGTGTTACCAGCTGAAACAATGGCCAAGAGACCCTCTAAGGACGAAGGGGGCAACTATAAATAGTCCCCACCTCCAAAACTAGCTGTTTTTTACTTTTTGTTCTCTCTGCGAAGCCACCGGACTAGTCCGGAGCTCATACCACCGGACCATGCACACTGGTCCGGAGCTCACTCTCGATTCAAACTCAGGCACCGTCGGACAACTCTGCTTGGTCCGACGCTCTGGTCCGACGCTCTGGTCCGGAGCCTCGGTGCTCTCTGAGTGAAAAACTTCTTCTCTTTTTCACACCACCGGACTACTCTCCTTGGTCCGGTGCCCTGGTCTGACGCTCTGGTCCGGAGCTAGGGAGCTCTCTGCATAAAACCAAACTCCTGTCTTGAGGCGTCGGACTAGCCGTCGGACTAACCGTCGGACTAGTCCGAAGCCTTCTATGTCTCTGAACCAAGCCACCGGACCACTCTCCTATGGTCCGATGCTTTCCAGACAGGTGGTCCGAAGCTCCTCGAGCTGAGATTTTGCCTAAGTCAGGGACCGTCGGACCACTCTCCTTGGTCCGACGCCCACTTAGCAGAGTGGTCCGGAGCCTCTTTCTCCCTCTGTTTCAACTGTTTTCGCTGAGGTTTCTCAAGGGATCTTGCTCCTACCATTTCTAGGGTTTATCAAGGGCTGAAAGCAAGGTCTCTAGGACAAGTTGTGACAAGTGTGCATATACCCACTCTCCTAAACTCTCCTAGGTCAAACTACTAACCTCATACCCCCCTTTACAGTACGGTCAAAGGAAAAACAAAAGCTCTAGCTATACTTAGTGCCTAGAAACCAAAGCACTAAGAACTAGCCTAGTCTTCAACTTGTATCACCATCCTTTGCAACCGAAACAATTTCCATCTTAGGGGCATGAATATCCATTAAGCCCATTCAAAAAGCGTCACTCATGACCTAACAAAAATGACTTTGCCTCTGCAAAACACACGTTAGTCATAGTGACCTAGTATTGTCGTTAATCGCCTAAACATAAGGGTCCATGATTCTTCAATCTCCCCCTTTTAGGTGATTGATGACAATACAAGCTCGAGTAGAGAATAATGAGTGAATTTTGATAAGAGAAGGCATGACTTGAAATGAGATAGGCATGAGTTAGTGATAAGAAAGACAAGTACATGCCTAACCATTCAAGCCATGACAAGCACAATAGATATGAATTGAGCATAGTACTTGATTTCATAAAGGATATGCTATAGCCAAAAGATCAGAGATTAGCGCGGAAGCAATATAGCATAGCCAAGTGACATGATATATATAGAAGAAAGTCCACACATATCACACAACCATCAAGTCTCAACCATCACACATATCATACAATGCATCAAGCTAGCCCATCTACTCCTCCCTCTCCCCCTTTGGCGTCGAAGCACCAAAACTAGGCGTCTGGAGGCGGAGTGGAAGCAGCCGTGGAGCGGTCGAGCACCCTGAAAGCTGCCAGATATGTATCATCATCTGAATCCTCCCCCTGAGTGTCTGTCGCTGGTAGTGAAGCGGTCTGGGGGTCGGTAGCTGACAGGCCTGCTACGGTCGAAGACTCTGGGGCAGTAGCTGGAGTAGTAGTAGACTCAGGAACCGGTGCCAGGGTCTCGGCGGGAGCCTCAGGAGCGGCGATGTCCGGTTGTGCCTCATGCACTGACTCAACTGGAGTCTGAAGGACCGGAGACTGCAGAGGCTGTACTGGAGTGGAAGTGACCACTGTGGCATCGGTAGCAACTGCAGCTGTAGGTGGGGTAGACACGGCTGGAGCCCGACTGTCGTGAGTAGCCTCTGAGGAAGCTACTGAGGAGCGGTGCTGATCGGCTGTCGGTGCAACTAGCTCGGCCTCAACCTCAGCTGCTATCTGTGGACCAGTGGGGGACGGCTGCCCGGTAATGTCGCTGAACGACGCAGATAGATCTCTAGCAGTAGCACCCATCGTGATGGTAAGCTGCGTGAAACCAGTAGTGAGAGGGGTGAACTGCTGAGTGGGGCCAAAGGTGTCCAACCACTGTGTCATCTGAGTCGCTGGTGACTGGAACGGGGTGGTCAACCCGGCACCCTGAAGTCCACTGGACTGTACGGCTGGGGTGGGAGTGACTGTCTGACCGGCAGAGCTCGTAGGGGCCACTGAAGGGCCAACTGAGGGTCCAACTGAGAACTGTGGACCTCCTATCTGCCCAACTGACTGAGAGGGCTGAGAGGTGCTCATCATCTGTATCTGAGGAGCTGCAGGAAACTCAAGAGGAGGAGCGCCAGTCCACTTCATCATATGGGCCATAAAGGCCATGTTCTGCTGCTGCAGCTGCTGAGACTGTAACTGTAGGCGCTATGACTCTAGCTACATAGCGAGCATCTGTCGCTGCATCTCAAAGTGACGCTCCTCAGACTGTCGCTGCATCTCATCCTGTCGCTGCTGTACCTGTGTAACTACAGTGACCAAGGAACTCTGCTGCTCATTCATTCGGTCAAGAAGCTTCAGCATCATGGTCTCGGTGGCAGAGGCAGAGCCGCCAGCCTCAGTGTCGTGAGCCCATGGGGGCATCTGTGGAACTGGCTGGAAGTTGGCATCTAAGCTGTCTGAAGTGGTGTCCTCAGGTGTCACATCAGCTCCAGTGTCTAGTCCATGGAGCTCCTGCTGCTCAACACTGCGTATAGCCTCATCCTGAGCATCAACCTCAGCTCTGTCAGCTGGAGCAGTCCTCTCTCTGACAAGACGGAGGACCCGGTTTCCAAACCGGCTGTTAAACGAACCAAGAACTCTGTAGGTCGGAAAGAAGTCGGTGACTAGTCTAGCAGGGCGTGGAGTCCAGGGTTCGCTCCCTCAAGCTCAATAGCTATGATCGATGAAATCCAATGAGCATAGGGAAACTGTCGACGAGCCCTCATACCATCTGCTATCACGTCCTCTATCTCTGACACAAGAAAGTCTGTGATGTCGAACGGTGTCTGAGATACTAGGGCCTGAAGGAGTAGCTGCTGCATATTTGTCAGTCCTTCCTTGTAACCCGTGCGAGGAAGAAAAGTACGACGGAGGACCTCGTTCAACCTGTGAACTGTGGGTCTGAGCTCTGCTGGGCTACGTCTGGAGCCCTCTAAGAAAGGTGGCTTGAAGAGAGGAGCCACCTCCTGCACTGACAGTGTACGTCCACCTCGAGCTCTGCGACGCACTGAGGCTCCTCGGTAGCACTCATAATGTAAATCAAGCTCGCCACCCTACTGACGGAGGCGAATGATCTCTCTGAGTCTGGTCAAGTAGAGCATGTATCGCTCGCCTCTGAAAGTGTACTGCACAAACTTGTGCTCTGGATCCACCCATACTGAGGCGTAGAACTCTCTGACCCATCTCTCTATGTAGTTACCGAAATGGCCAAGTAAATCGGCGAGTCCCGGAAGGTAAGTAAGGAATGGCCTGATCTCCTCACCAACTAGCTCAACTGTGCTCTCTAAGGAGCAAACCCTGTGCGGTCGAATCTGAATGCTGGTCAGCTGAGCTGCTCTATAGAAATCCTCCATGAGAGGTGTGTGCCAACCGGGTGAGGCTCTGGGGTCACGCTGATCCGGGCACCACTTCTCTAGAGCAACAAACCGGAGTTTCTTCACCTGCTTCGCTGTGAGATTCCTCAGATCGAGGTGAACTGAAGCTGAAGCTGCTGTGGGAGCTGCTGACTGAGGTGACTGAGCTGACTGGGAGCGAGTGGAACACCCCCAGGAACGCGGTGCCAATGGTGTCCCAAGAGCTTCAGTGACAAGCTCTGGCTCCTCTGGAGTATCCTCAGTATGTGACCCAACTGGAGGAGTAGAAGGAAGATCCCGCAGAGGGGTGCCAAGTCTGACTGTGCCTCGGCGATCGCCTCGCTTTGCGCGGTCTGCTGCATCGGCCACGGCTTTGGCTTTCTCAGCCTCTGTGAGCTTGCGCTTCTTCTTCTTTGCCTTTTCAACCACAGGCTTCTTACCCTTATCTCTGGAAGGACGTGGAGGAGGCGGAGTATCATCACCTGACCCAGCTGCGCGAGCACGAGTACTGCGAGTCATACTGAATCAACCAAAGAAACACTGCCCACTGACAACTATCAAACACAAGTGCCACTGTCAACTGAAAGAAAACCACTGACAGATCACAGAGAATACTGCCAACTGCCAACTGCCAACTGCAAGTATCAACTGTCAGAGGGGCCTGCAAGCCACTGGACTGAACCTCTGAGGCTTTGCCTCAATCCTTACTCGCGAGCTTTGCCCTAAGTTCAAATTGCCACTGACTGCTGCTAGATAGAATAGACAGGGTATACATAAGCATATATAAAATCTAGAGATAAGAAACCGTATAGAAGCAAGCATCTAGATAAGTGATAGAATGAAAAGCTGACATGATACCTGAGGTAAGAAAGTGTATCTATTCAGAGCAATGTCAAGTACCAAAGCACACTCCGAACGAGATTTACCAGCTGCGAATTACAATTGGCAATTGATTTAATGAATTGGATTGAATATGGATAAAGGATTTTCAAGGAATAATACTAAGGCATGACACTATCTACGACTCGACAAAACGCGACGTCGAAGATCGAAACCATACCCTAGCAGCGAAGAGAGAAGACGACGTCGACAGAAGGCGAAAACGGTCACGAACGAAGATGTCGAAGACGATGACCTGAATTCGGTCGAGGACGAACACGTCGAAACCCTCCTAGGTTTAGGGCAAACCCTAAAGGGGGTTGTCTCCTTCTTGGTTTGCAAGCCGTGCTAATGAATGGAGGGAGGTGAAACCCTAGGATTGTACTAGCTCGGTAGGGACGCCGGCAAGCAATTCACGGCGGCGAGGGCTCCGCAGGGCGGACGGCAGCAGGCGGCGGCGCGGTGGAGGACGGCGCTGCAGCGGTGAGGGCGAGTGGAATGGCGGCGGAGCAGGTGGGGGGTCTCACCGGCGGCGAGAAGGGTGCAGGGGAGTTGGTGGCGGAGCTAGGGCGGTGAGCGGTGCGGCGGCGTATGGACGGCTGACGAGAGATAGTGAGGAAACAGAGCCGCACGCGGGGGGTTATCCGCAAATTTTCAAAGCGTCGGACCACTCTGCATGGTCCGGAGGCTGGTCCGACGGGTGGTCCGACGGTACCAGAGAGGGAAAAACAATAAGCACCCGACCACCGGACCAGGGCGTCGGACGACTCACCGGACTGGTCCGACGGTGTAGAGATAGATTTGACAGAGGCACCGGATAACATGCCATTGGTCTGGTGGAGCATCGGACACTGGTCCGACGGATTTTATGGCTGGAAAAGATTTATGCAGTGAGGGACAGAGCGTCGGACCACTGCGTCGGACCATAGCAGAGTGGTCCGGAGGGTGGTCCGGTGCTTAAAATTGCTCTGAATTTTTCTATTTTTCTCTCCAATCTTTTCTCTTAGCCAAGTACCAACACAAAAAAGCAAAGAGGAACACTTGTTGGACTTAACATAAGAACCATCTCTCAAACCCTCAATTTTAGAAGTAGTTTGCCATAGGCTAGGATTAGTTTTCATAAGAAAATAATTCAATAAAGCTCCAAGGGTCACCGTAGGGGCACAAGAGGGTATTAGCTGAAGCTAGAGCGTTGAATTGCTCCCCCTAAGTGTTGAACCTAATGATGACCAAAAAACTTAACCAAAAAGAAACGAAGAAGCAACACTCATGCATATGCAATGCAAAACAGAATTTGAATCTAGGTTGCTTGCAAGTTTAAACCGCGGTTAAGCTTTGTCACACGCTTTGAGGGCGATTATCTTAACCGTGTTAGCCAAGCCTATGTGCATTACCAAATTAAACATGTTATATTACAAATGAATGCATGGTTCACACAAGCTCATCTTTTAGTGAAGTTAGAGTGATCAAGCACATTCAACTCGCTTCTCAACCTACAAAAGGTTGTTTCATCGAGTGGTTTAGTGAAGATATCCGCCAATTGATCTTCGCTCTTAACTCCAACTAGTGTGATGTCTTTCCTAGCCACATGATCTCTAAGAAAATGATGGCGAATATCAATGTGCTTGGTGAGAGAGTGTTGAACCGGGTTGTTAGCAAGATTTACGGCGCTTTCATTATCACAAAAAAGTGGAACTTCTTTTAAAAACACGCTGTAATCAAAGAGTGTTTGGGTCATGTATAAGATTTGTGCACAACTTTCTCCCATGGAAATGTATTCCGCCTCGGTGGTTGACAATGACACACTGTTTTGCTTCTTTGAGGATCAAGAAACAAGTGATCTTCCTAGCATGTGGCACCCGCCGGAGGTACTCTTCCTATCAACCTTACACCCGGCATAATCCAAATCGGAATAGCCAACTAGTTGGAAGGGAGTTCCTTTGCGATACCAAAGACCCATGCTAGGGGTGTGCCTTATGTACCTAAGGATTCTTTTAACCGCACAAAGATGTGACTCCTTAGGGTTTGCTTGAAACCTAGCACACATACACACACTAAACATGATATCCGGCCTAGAAGCGGTGAGGTAAAGTAAACTACCGATCATAGAGCGATAAAGAGTTTGGTCAACCGGTTTACCTCCCTCATCGAGATCGAGATGCCCATTGGTTGGCATTGGGGTCTTGATTGACTTGCAATCCTCCATCTTGAACTTCTTAAGTAGATCATAAGTGTACTTTTCTTGAGAGATGAAGGTCCCTTCTCTCATTTGCTTCACTTGAAAGCCGAGGAAGAAGGTTAGCTCGCCAATCATTGACATCTCGAACTCCTTGGACATCAAGTCACCAAACTCCTTGCAATGATCTTGGTTTGTTGACCCAAATATAATGTCATCGACATATACTTGGCAAACAAAGATCTCTCCATTAAGCTTCTTGGTGAATAGTGTAGTGTCGACGATCCCGATCTTGAAGCCCTTCTTGATTAGGAAGTATCTTAGCCTCTCATACCAAGCTCTTGGAGCTTGCTTCAATCCGTAGAGTGCCTTGGACAACCTATACACATGATTAGGCAAGTTTGGATCTTCAAACCCGGGAGGTTGTGAGACATAGACAAGTTCATTTATGAAACCATTTAAGAAGGCGCTCTTCACATCCATTTGAAAGAGTTTCATTTTGTGATGTGAAGCATACGCCAAAAGGATACAGATGGCTTCAAGTCTTGCAACCGGAGCAAAGGTCTCTCCAAAATCGAGTCCTTCTACTTGAGAGAACCCCTTTGCCACCAATCTTGCTTTGTTCCTCACAACCACGCCTTGATCATCTTACTTGTTCCTAAACACCCACTTGGTGCCAATGATTCTTGCATCCTTTGGTTTCTCTTCAAGTGTCCACACTTGGTTCCGGGTGAAGTTGTTGAGTTCTTCATGCATGGCATTCACCCAATCCGGATCCGCAAGTGCTTCTTCTACACTAGTAGGCTCAACAAAGGAAACAAACGAGTGATGTTCAACATAAGATGCAAGTCTAGAGCGAGTCATTACTCCCTTTGATGGACTCCCTATGATTTGATCATGGGGGTGAGCTTGAAGGATAGATGTTGATCTTCTATTTGCCTCTTGAGGAGGAGGATGCGGTGCTTCAACATTGCTTGCTTCGGCCTCGGCTTGATCTTGAGGAATGTGAGTGTCTTCTTGAGCTTCCCTCACTTGATCTCCTTCATCAACTTGAGGCGTGTGAGGTCGAGAAGGATCTTGATTTGCTTCATCTTCAACTTCTTCCACCTCTTGCGGGTTGATAGCACCAATTGGCATATTCTTCATTGCCTCCCTCAAGGGTTCATCACCTACATCAATATCCTCAAGCGCTCCTTGGGAGCCATTAGTTTCATCAAATTCCAAGTCATATGTTTCTTCAACTAAGCTGGTGGCTTTGTTAAATACACGGTATGCCTTGGATTTAAGTGAATAACCAACAAGGAAACCAATGTCACACCGCCGTTGGAATTTACCCAAGTGTTGGCGCTTCTTGTAGATGTACACCTTGCAACCAAACACTCAGAAGAATGAAATATCCGGCTTCTTCCCATTGACAAGCTCATAGGGGGTCTTCTTTAAAAGCCTTTGGACGAAGAGACGGTTTGCCGCATAGCACGCGGTGTTGATTGCCTCCGCCCAAAACTTCTTGGGAGTGTTGTACTCATCAAGCATAGACCTTGCTAGAGTTATGAGTGTCCGGTTCTTCCTCTCTACGACACCATTTTGTTGTGGATTATATGTGGCGGACACCTCATGCTTGATCCCAACTTCATCACAATAATCTTCAATCTTTGTGTTCACAAATTCGGTGTCATTGTCACTTCGAATCTTCTTGATCTTCACATCAAATTCATTTTGAGCTCTTGTAGCAAACTTCTTGAAGATGCCTTGTGTCTCTCCCTTATCTTGAAGAAAGAACACCCAAGTGTATCGAGAGTAGTCATCCACTACCACCAAGCAATAGAGATTTCCTCCAAGACTAGCATAAGTGGTAGGGCCAAATAGATCCATGTGTAGCAACTCTAGTACTCTTGAGATTGACATGAAAGCTTTGGTTGGATGAGTGTTTGCCACTTGCTTGCCGGCTTGACATGCACTACAAAGTTTGTCCTTCTCAAACACCACATCCTTGATTCCTCTAACCATTTCCTTCTTGACAAGCTTCTTCAAGGTTGACATGCCCACATAAGCTAATCTTCTATGCCATAGCCAACCCAAAGAATTCTTGGAGAATAGACAAGCTTGCAAGTTTGCTTCATTTGAAGTGAAGTCCACTAAGTAGAGATTGTTGTGCCGGAACCCTTTGAATATCATTGATGAATCTTCAATCTTGGTCGCAATCACCTCATTTGGAGTGAAGAGACAATAAAACCCGAGATCACAAAGTTGACCGACCGATAGCAAGTTGAAGCTCAATGATTGTACTAGCAATACATTGGAAATTGATTGGTCTTGGGAGATAGCCACTTTGCCTAAGCCTTGAACTTTGCCCTTTGAATTATCCCCAAAGGTAATCTTGTCTTGATTTGCACAATCCTCATCAAGTGTGGTGAACATCCGGGGGTCGCCGGTCATGTGTTGAGTGCAACCACTATCAATTACCCAATGGCTCCCACCGGTCTTGTAGTTCACCTACACACAAGCAACTTGGAGTTAAGCTTGTTGTTTGGGAACCCCCTTAGTGTGGGGCCCCATTGCCTTGTCAACCAACTCCTTAGCAACCCAAAGAACCCTAGGCTTGTTCTTCATTGGTGGTCCGAGAAACACCACAAGTGGTCTACCCTTGGAATCTTTGTTGCTGATATAGTGAGCATCATGAGCAAATGGCCTAGTATGCTTGGGCAAGGTCTTGGGAAGTGGAGTCTTGCATTGAAATGATAGATGACCAATTTGTCCACATTCAAAACACCTCTTAGGCTTGGGCTTTGGCTTCTCTTGATTGTAGCCATTGTACTTGTTCTTGTAGTAGTTCTTGGCTTCAATTTTGACCTTGGCCTTCATCACTTGGTTCTCCTTTTACCCAATACCGGTCTTGTCATTCTTCATGACGGTGCTCATTAGAAGCTCACTTTGGAGATTATGGCCCTTGGTGAACTTTTCAAGGCCACTTGTAAGCTTGGTCTTGTCATTCTTGAGCTTGGCACTTTCTTAAAGAGAGTTGATCAAAGTGATAGCATCTTTGTCTTCTTCTTGAGCCGGCTTGATGGTGAAGGGCTTGTTTGCCTTGAGATTGATTAGCTCTTCCTTGAGCTTTGAGTTCTATTCACTCATCTTCATATAATCATCATACTTGTCGGCTTCTACAACTCTCTTGCCCTTGCACTTGGCACTTTGCTCAAGAGCCACATCATCAAGCTCAATATCACAAGAGGTAGCACTTGCACACTTAGCACACGGGTTAGTAGCAACATGTGTAAGATCTTAAGTAATTAATTCATTTGCTACCACTAGTGTGCCATGATCACTTTTCATTTGGTTGTAGTCATCTCTTAGCAAGTTAAACCTTGTGAGGAGCTCTTGGGATGACCTCTCAAGCTTATCATGTTTCTCATTGGCTTGCTTAAGAGAGGCTTTGAGCTCCCTAGTGCTAGATGTGAGAGAGTTAATCTCAAGCTTCAAATCATCATTAGCACTAGACAAGTTGTCAAGCTTATCATGCAAGTTTTCTTTGATTTCAAGAAGTTTGTCATTTTTACTCTTGTACTTCCTTATGATGCTAACATACTTGTTGCAAATTTTAATTAGCTCATCATAGGAAGGTGCTTCTTCATCATCACTATCATCACTAGAGAGGTCATCACCATCATCCTCTTTTTGTACCTTCTTGTCACCTTTAGCCATAAGGCATAGGTGTGTAGAGGATGAGCCCGGCGATGAAGGAGGAGGTGGCGGTGGAATAGAAGAACCAATCACCAATGCGGCCACCTTCTCTTCTTCACTCTCATCATCGGAGGAGTCACTTGAATCATCAATATCGGTGAGCCAATCACCCACAATGTAAGCCTTGCCATCCTTCTTCTTCTTCTGGAAGTTGAAGTCCTTCTTCTTCTTGTATGGCTTGTCTTGCTTCTTATCATCATCACTTGAGTCATCATTGCCGCCCTTGTTCTTCTTGAAGTTCTTGAACTTGTTGTTCTTGAACTTGTCTTTCTTCTCTTCGGGGCACGCATGGGCTAGATGACCAAGAGTGCCGCAATTGTAGCACTTCATTTGGGAGATTGGCTTCCTTGAAGAGCTTGTGAAGAATTTCTTCTTCTTTGAGTCAAACTTGACTCCATTCTTGTTTAGCCTCTTCAACATCTTGGCGGTCTTCTTCACCATGAGAGCGATGTTGTCTTCATCATCATCATCACTTGTACTCTCAACGACATATTGAATCTTGCACTTCTCCTTGGAAGATGCCTTGAGAACCAAGTCCTTCTTCTCCTCCATCTCTTTCTTCTTGGAGGATGATGAAGTTCCATCATTGATCTTCATGTACATCTAATGAGCATTGATCTTGCCCAACACTTGCGTTGGTATAGTTGCGGAGAGATCGCCTTGATGAAGAACCGTGACGATGTGGCTATACTTGTCTATTAGAAGAACACAAAGTATCTTGCGCACCACATCGGCCAGTGTCATTTGAGAGAGCCCAAGGCCATTCAACTCCTCTACAAGCACATTCAAGCGAGAATACATTTCATTAGCATTTTCATGAGATAGCATAGTGAAAGCATTTAACTTAGCAATGATGAGGTGATAACGCTCTTCTCTTTCACATTTAGTGCCCTCGTGAAGAGCACAAATGTTTGTCCAAATCTCATGCGCGGTTTTGCAATTCCGCACACGGTTGAACACATCCTTGCAAATGCCACGGAAATGAATGTTCTTTGCCTTAGCATTGTTCTTCTCAAAGTATGGGTCCTCGGCGAACACCGATCCACCTTGGGTGGCGGCTTTGTGAACGCCGACGTCCACGGCCTCAAGGTAGGCCTCCATCCGCACTTTCCAATACGGAAAGTCATCCCCATCGAACATGGGTGGCGGTCCATCCCCATGGGACATCTTGCTCTAGGCGGTGAAGCCTAATTTAGAGCAACAAGGCTCTGATACCAATTGAAAGGATCAAGATGACTAAGAGGGGGGGGGTGAATTGGGCTTGTTTTAAATTTCTAAACCAAATATGAAAACCTATCAAATGCCAATCACCCCCTAGTGCCTACGATCCGTGTGTCCTAGCTAGAAAGCAGTAGCAGTTCATAGGAATTAAAAGCAACCTAAGCAATTCTAGTAGATAATATAAAAACAAGACGGAAAGTAATGCGGAAATGTAAAGAGCTAGGAAAAAGAAATTCTCAGTGACGCAGCGATTTTTTCCCGAGGTATCGAGGTGTCGACACACACCCCTAGTCCTCGTTGGAGCACCTCGCAAGGTATCGCTCCCCCTCTACCCGCGCAAGGGTAGAGTGCTCTCTACGGGCTGATTCTTCGCCACTCCGGCTCGGTGAATCGCCCACAACCGATCACAAGAGCTTGGAGAAGAGCCGCCAACAATCTCCCAGCGGTCACTTCCTCCGAACACCACCAAACCGTCTAGGTGCTGTCGAACACCAAGAGTAACAAGCACAAGACCTTCACTTGACCAACTCAAGGCTAGGAAGGTGGATGGATGCACTCAAGTCACTCCTAATCACTCTAGGAGGGAAGAACAAGATGAACTCTCTCTAATCTCTCCCTCACTAGCCTCTTGACTCTCCAAAGGATTTCTCAAGGTGTTACCAGCTGAAACAATGGCCAAGAGACCCTCTAAGGACGAAGGGGGCAACTATAAATAGTCCCCACCTCCAAAACTAGCTGTTTTTTACTTTTTGTTCTCTCTGCGAAGCCACCGGACTAGTCCGGAGCTCATACCACCGGACCATGCACACTGGTCCGGAGCTCACTCTCGATTCAAACTCAGGCACCGTCGGACAACTCTGCTTGGTCCGACGCTCTGGTCCGACGCTCTGGTCCGGAGCCTCGGTGCTCTCTGAGTGAAAAACTTCTTCTCTTTTTCACACCACCGGACTACTCTCCTTGGTCCGGTGCCCTGGTCCGACGCTCTGGTCCGGAGCCAGGGAGCTCTCTGCATAAAACCAAACTCCTGTCTTGAGGCGTCGGACTAGCCGTTGGACTAACCGTCGGACTAGTCCGGAGTCTTCTCTGTCTCTGAACCAAGCCACCGGACCACTCTCCTATGGTCCGACGCTTTCCAGACAGGTGGTCCGGAGCTCCTCGAGCTGAGATTTTGCCTAAGTCAGGGACCGTCGGACCACTCTCCTTGGTCCGACACCCACTTAGCAGAGAGGTCCGGAGCCTCTTTCTCCCTCTGTTTCAACTGATTTCGCTGAGGTTTCTCAAGGGATCTTGCTCCTACCATTTCTAGGGTTTATCAAGGGCTGAAAGCAAGGTCTCTAGGACAAGTTGTGACAAGTGTGCATATACCCACTCTCCTAAACTCTCCTAGGTCAAGCTACTAACCTCATACCCCCCCTTTACAGTACGGTCAAAGGAAAAACAAAAGCTCTAGCTATACTTATTGCCCTTCTCAACCTTACGGCACTAAGAACTAGCCTAGTCTTCAACTTGTATCACCATCCTTTGCAACCGAAACAATTTCCATCTTGGGGGCATGAATATCCGTTAAGCCCATTCAAAAAGCGTCACTCATGACCTAACAAAAATGACTTTGCCTCTGCAAAACATACATTAGTCATAATGACCTAGTATTATCGTTAATCGCCTAAACACAAAGATCCATGATTCTTCAATGCAATAACTAAAGGCCTACAAGGTAAACAAAAATGAGTTTGAATGAGAGCACGAACGATCCATGGTAACTTTTCACCGTCTTTTTTTACCGTCAGATGAATGGTTCAATGTTCAGTCGAATCCACTTGTACCATCAACGTATTGTGGAATGCTTTTGGCTACCGTCACATGAATGGTTCAATGAATGGCAGGATTCGGTTGCAGTGTGTCTTTAAATATTTGTGGTTTCGTTTCTAGATAAACAACTTTGACAAAATATATATTAAACATAATATATTTAAAGTATATAATTTATATCATTGGAAAGATCTTTAAATGTAGTTTTTTAATAAATGTTTTTGAAGATATAAATATTACATGTATATTCTATAAATCGAGTATATTCTATAAATCGAGTTAAACGCATAGCACCGACATCGAAAACCATATACAACCAAGCACCACAATATATGTCTTATTCATTGAAATAGAAACCGAAATCTGATATGTTATCTGCAGTCACACTGCACTACTAAATCAAGCCAGGCCAAAGGCAGCCCTCGGATATACATCCACACACACGTGTCAAACATCTAAGCTAGGTAGTTACCACACCAGGGTATATAGTTACCATCCGTTTCGGGAGCTATCCTAGCTAGCTACTGCTTGCACTAGGTCATCATCTTCATTGTTGGCGCGTTCCCATTGGACTTCCCCAGCCTGCGGAGGAACTCCTTGACCTACACACATCACAGTAAAGCACACACAGGCATATATATAAACGATCAGTTAGTTAATCCAAGTCAACCAGCTTAATTCTCACGAGTTACACCCACTACTGGAAACTCGGAAATGCGTATATCCACGGAAAAATGTTTTTCTGACGGTGAATGAACCGACGGAAAATTACCCATGGAAATAGAATGACAGAAAAATTAAATTTTCATGCGTGTAATTACCGGTCCTGTGTTCGAGTTTCCCAGTTAATGAAACCCACAATTTACCAGCAATTGTCTAGCAGTACTAATAACCCATAGGATGAATAATGAGAAAGATCTAGATGTGATATATATATATATATATATATATATATATATATATATATATATATATATATATATATATATATATTCCTGCAGGTGTTCTCTAGCTCTTTTTCTCGAAAGTGAGGCCAGTTTATTTATTGGGCAATGCTATCCATATTACCTTCTATAGGAGGTGCTAGTTCAAAAGCAATCTGAGTCGTTAATTTATTAGCTTTAAATTAATTAATTAATTCAACAAAAAAATTAAATCTTCTAAAATCCCTTCATTACCGGGATAATAAAGAAATGGGAGAACTTTCTCTCCGTGATTATATATAGGACTGAGAAGACTGGCCTCTTTTTTTTTTTTTGCATGCCGTATTTATTATGCATCATGTATGTTATATATATAATGAATGTTAAAATATATGTTTCACGTACGTGACAACAAAACCACCTTAGTTCCTTTTTCTTGTGCAAGCTAGTCGTTCTCCTATAGTGTAACAACTTCTAGATTAAAACATGTTACATGTACGCTAACGGACCTTGGGAACCACAAACGCTACAACTTGTAGCTGTCACGTACGTTAATGAAAAGCTACGTGCAATTTGAGGTCATCAAATCATATCATGTTCACATCTATAAAATAAATATTTTATCAATCAAATAGGTCACACATAAATCAATTAGATCTAGAAGAAAGTTTTGTATACCTTAAACTTTCCTTATTTATCCTATCTTACCAAATTAATAAATAAATAAATATATATTACAATTATATATTACCTCCTAAGAAGTAATATATAATCCTAACCATTTGGTCTCATTAAATGAACGGGTTCATAGTCATTTGGAGAGGTACCCTAACAAAAGCCTTATTTAATCTCAAGCAATAATGCAAGTTGTCGATGATTGAAGATCAGAATGAAGGGCACAGTCACCGTCACAAGTGCCTTCATGATCGAGGTTCCGATCCCCTCTAGGATTTATGCGTTGCCGGATCGCTTTCGGATCGATCGCGCGTGAAAGCGAGATCGAGATTCTTACCTCGGCAGGGTCACTCAGCGAGTAGGATGCCGCCGTCTCCTTAGGGAGCTTGGACACCAGGATTCCGATGCCCTGTCCCATGTTGCGAAGCACCTATATATATGCAATGCATGCATGTGGACAAGAGAGCTCAAAGCGTCTACCATCCCCAATATATGTATATACATATTTCTCGTACTAGAAATAGAACTAGAGGCATGCATCAGAGCTTCTCTATGTCTTTCATTTGTAACAACGTAGTACCGAAAGTCACCTACTAGCTAGCTAGCTAGTAGCTTTTCTTTGTTTTTCATCATCATTGCAACTAACTTAATCGTGTTTTAATTTACAACAACATGCATGGAGTAGTACTAGCTAGCTAGCTTCCCATATATGATGCATACCTTGAAAGCGTCCTCGTCAGTGCGATCATCTCCGATGTAAATCGGGAAGACGTCGTTGCGCCCAGCATAGCCTGCAAATTGCATGCATAGTTAGATTGCACTACGCGTGTCAGTAGACGACTGCTAAGTAGTACACGATGGAGCAATCGTGTCGACATGTGCACAGTTTGTTTTGCAGACAACGAACTAACCAAGAGAATTGAGCAAGAACTCGAGGGCCTTGCCCTTGTCCCACTTGATGGACGGGCGAATCTCCAGGACCTGCATGCATGCATGAGAAGCAGCGCGTGAGCATGCATTTTACCATCATTGCCCCTGTGCAATGCATCGCACGGCGTCGTACTCTACTACGACTGTAGAGAACAGCTAGTACCAAGAACATGACAACAGGGTCGGTTAAAAGCAGTTTTGATACGTGGAACGTTTGGTAAAACTTCGTATCCTAGATGAAAAAAATATGAAATGACCATACTATCCTTTTTCCTTTTTTTTTTCTTTTTTTTCTATATATTTTTCTTTTCCTTTATTTATTCTTCCTTCTCCTTTCCTCGGTCCTTATCCATTCGCATGAACGTGCGAACTGTTCTTGTGAGGTGACGACGGAAACCTAGCCTCCGAGGCAACCGTCTCAGTGCGGAGGTGAGAACGACGACGCTTCCTGGCATCGCATCGAGCCCCACCTCCTTGCCGGTGCAGCTCTCGCCGAGCTCCATCTTGTCGTCGATGCAGCTCGTCTCCACGTCGTCGTTGCGGCCCACGGCCCCCGTGACCGAGCGTCGCCGTTGTAGGGTCCTGGACCCAAGTTCCGCCTCGTCGTTGGGGCCGGCGTCCGTGCTCCTTCTCGCAGGTGTAGCATGAGCTCCGCGGCTCCGCCTCGCTGTTGTGCGTTGCCGCTGCAGCACGCACTCCGCCTCGCCGTCGCCGTCGCCGTCGCCACATGCGCAGGAGCAAAAGGGTCTGGGCCCGCATGCTGTCAGACGCAAGCGCTAAGCTGCTATATATTTTCCGGAGCTTTGCGCGTGAAGCGCTTTCCCTTAGACCCGTTTGGTTGAGAGAGCCGAAAAACAGCTCATGAAGCTACCAAACAGCCTCACATAGGCAACCTAATATATCAGATCACGAACTAATAACCTCGCCTGTACCATCATGTTTTGACTGAAATAAAATATGTGTTTCTTTAGGGAAGCAGGAGAATATTTGTTTTGTTAATAAGATGCCAGTCATATATGGTTATATATATTCTACTACTGTTATTACTACAAGCAATGATATGGTATCATTCGGCCCGGGAGAAAATTAAATTCAATGCTAATATATTCCAGTCCGTATGATCTGAAATGATCTGAATATGATGCTCTCGCTCACCTTTCTGCCGTGAGTGAGCTTGAGGTTCGGGTAGTCCATGAGCACCGACCTGACCTCCTCGTTCACAGCATTCCATTCCTGCAGCCGGGCCGCGAGGCGAGACGAATATATATAAATTAAAATCAATCAATCAACGAACGAAAAAAGCAATATAATCAGCAGTAGTAATTATTCCTTCCAAAAAAATCACTGCATTCAAGAGTGCAATTAATATTTGGTTTTTTATCAACAGGCCGGCCGGGGTGCCACAGAATTAGTGCGACGGCGGCTGAGTCTTTCGTAACAGTGGCGGATCCATAATAAGATTGAAGGAGGCTGATCTGTTCTTCTTCCTCTAATCTTTTTATTTTTCTTCTTTTCTTCTCCTTCAACCTCTCAAAACAACATTGAAGGAGGGACTAATCTTTTCTTCTTTCTCTAATCTCTCTATTTTCCTTCTTTTCTCTTATTTTCCCCCTCAATTTCTCTATCTTTTTTTTATTGACACACTAGATGTAGGGGGCTGGAGCGCCCACCCAGCCCCCATTTAGATCCACCCCTGTTCGCAAGCTGACAAACTCATCTCATCCGATCCCTAAGGCCTTTGTTTGGATGTGCATATATCTCCCTCAAATCACATGTATTTGAGCTAGCTAGGTGCTGTCACTTGCCTCCATCTTCGTCGTCAGCGTGCCAAACACCGGGGGGGGGGGGAGCAAAGCAAACGACGACACGCGTGTGAGAGTGACATCAGGGTTCGTGCTACACGACGGCACCACTACACTAGTATATATAGCTGGCTGGCGGCGAGAAGACGACGAGCGAGCTGAGAGCGCGTGTGCAAGCAATAAAGCTCCGTGCATGGTGGCCGGAAGACGACGGCGGAGCGGTCGTCGTCGCACGCTTGGCGCTTGGCTTGGCTTGCTGCCTTGCTTACCTCTTCGATGACCGGCAGGAACTCACTCCCAACTTGGTAGTGGACAGCTTCAGTAGCCTGAAAGAAAGTATATATATATATATATACGTGTACACGAGTCAGTCAAGGGCAGTCAAAGCAGGACATGCATGCCGAAAGGCTATAACGAACGAACTAACTAACATTTGCCTGGACGTGGTTGGCGGGGCCCTGGATGTCCATGCCATGGCTCCCGGCGTAGTACAGCTCTGTCAGCTTCACGAAGTCGAACACCTATAAATTGCACCAAGGGCCATAAATACAGCAAACACGTACACCCTCACTCCACTAGCTCCACCAAGTACTCCGATGACCGATCCACTAGTGCCATGCTATGCATGCTCTAGTGTGCTGCTACTACTACTACTAGTAGCAAACAAAACAAAAGGCGTGCGGATCGCAGCGCAGAAAAGAAAAGAAAAGAAAGAAACGAAGGTAGCAGCAGCAGCCGCCGGTGCAGACAAACGAAAACAAAACGGCAGGGAAAAGGAGAAGGTGGATGCAGTGGAATGGAAGGAAACCCAGAGGAGAAACAGATGACGCGCCCTGTGCGTGCCGTCAGGACCGGCTTCTCCTCGTTCTCCGCCTGCCTGCAGCCCCGGCGGGCGGGGCAGTGGCCTCTCCATCCGATGGCATGCACGTACGGGGTCTGTAGGCGCTTCCAGGTTCACGATCACAGGGGTCGCTGTTACCGCCCCCTCAGGCCCAGCCCAACACATCCCACCCCCTATAAGGTGGTGCCCCTGACAGTCGCACGGACGCGCCACGGCATGGTGAACGGACGCAGCCGCGACGCGTCAGGTGAGTGAGACGAAGAAATCCCCGGTCCGGTACAAAAGGAAACCTGGAAGAATATTTTCCAGTTCGTCTGCAGGAGTAGCAACGAGTACTACAGCAAGGGCCACCTCACAAGAGAACAAAAACAAATCCTTTTTTTTCCTTTGCCCAACATATCACAGTAGTACGTAGTAGTATTTGCAGCAGCAAAGAAGGGAAAGAAAAAAAAAGAGTTCACGGAATCGGAATCAGAATCTGAATGTACCTTGTCCCTGCATCTTCCGCTCACAATCGCGGTTGGGAAGTGCTCGGCGACACGCCGCACGGCTTCTCTCATCTGAGCCAGGTGAAAAGAAAATTACAGAGAGGGATGATTAGATTATTGTTATTACAGCGCGGTGAGGGAACGAACGAACAGCGCTACCGCCATAGTAGAAGAGAAGAGGAACTTTTTTTTAAAAAAAATGGAATCTTTTGCATCGGGAAGAAAAAGAAAACGGAACGGGCGAAGATTGCTGACCTCCTCCGACATGACGGCGCGGTCAGGGTCCTCGACGATCGGTGAAAGGGTGCCGTCGTAGTCCAGGAACATCACGATCTGCTTCCCCTTGGCGGCGGCCAGCAGCGACTCGAACTTGGCCAATGCAGACGGGTGCTTCTCCTGCGAGTGCCGGCGGTGGCAAGTGAGGCGCGGATCGATCCATCTCGCCGACCGTGCAAACAGACAGACAACAACAACAACAAAAAAAAACCGACTGCGACGTGCGGCCGGGGGTACGTACCATCCAGTCGCCGTGGTGCTCGGCGTCGGCGGGGCCGCGCGGCGAGGAAGCCTTCATGGACTCGAACCAGCTGGAGCCGCCCACGACGGCAGCCCCGGAGGCAGAGAGGTCCACGGTAGCGTGCTTCTTGCAGTCGAGGGGGGCGCCCGTCAGCGGCGGGCCGAACGACGTGAAATGCCGGTCGGCAGGCCCCGGCGCCTCCACGGCGGCGACCACGTCCTCGCTGGGGTAGGCGGCGTGCTTCGTCATGTCGATCGAGGACCAACAGCCGCGGGACTGCAGCTACTGCTGCCCCGGAACAGGAGGTGTTGGATACAGAGGGAGGAAGAGGAGGAGGAGGTGCTCTCTGTGATTGCGATGGTTGTCACGTACGAGCGCAGGACGGATGGAGGATTGGTGGGTGTGGTCTTGGGGACGGCGTGAACAGGGGTATATATATATATATAGGTAGGGGAGGGCGGCCCCACCTACAGTCGTTTTTTTTTCTCATGGTAATAGCATTTGTGGTTCTTTGGCTGCTGGGTTGGTTGGGGGAAATGCAATACAAAATAGAGATAGATTAACCTCCTATTTTGCCTTTTAGTAGTTTCTGATGCATGAATGACGATACAATTGTTGAAGTTGGCGCGTAATGACAACGGGTGTCCCTTCACTACAGAAAAACGGCGATTTGCCGAGTGCTAAATAAGTTGCTGAGTGTAACTAATTTTTTTTGTCTAGTGTCACACTCGATAACTAATTAAATGCCGACTGCCTAGTCCTCGGCAAAAAAAAACACTCGACAACTTAATTCTTTTTGCCGAGTGCCGACTCTCGGTAAAAAAATACACTCGGCACTTTACCACGAGGGTTAACGACATCCCGCTTCATTCAAGTTGCCGAGTGCCTGACGTTTGGTACTCGGCAACTTAAATTAAGATGCCGAGTGCCACCCTAGGCACTCGGCAACTTTATTTAAGTTGCCGAGTGCCAACCTAAGGGACTCGGCAACTTAATTAATTTTTTTATTTTTTTCTCCAAATTTTTTGTGTGTTTAGTGAACTATTGTAAACAACATGTTCAAATTTGGAAGTTAGTATTTTTCCTTAGTTTATTTTGTTTTCTTCAATTTTCCCGCTTAATGTTCATTTGAACTACAGGTGCATGAAATAATAGATTTCTTTCGTTCTAAAAATGGTATCCTTGTTTGTTAGTGTAAATGATGGCTAAATCCATGACCTATCTCAAAAGTTCGATTAATGTGCTCACGGGACAATGTCGCCAACTTCGGTGCGAGTTGTTTTTTAATTATATAAAATGCAAACAAATTCCAAAAATCAGTAAACTTGTGCACATGTCATGATCTCATGTGCATATGTTGTGGTAAAAATTTGAAAAAGTTTCGAGCACGTCGTCACATACGTTGTTCACAAATCTCAAAGTCCACATATGATATCACTTGTGATATATATATATATATGGTTTGAATGGTGAATGTGATATATATGTATATATGTCTATTTTTGTCTCTATATTGTCGGAAACCAAAAAAACAAAAAAATAGCAATTTTTTTTATTTGCCGAGTGCCACACTAGCCAACTAAAAATGTCAGTTTCCTAGAGTTGTCAGAGTGCAATGGTAATTGCACTCGGCAACTAAATATTATTAAAAAAATAAAAAAAAAATAGTTGCCGAGTGCCTAGTGGCTAGCACTCGGCAACTAAATAAATAGTTGCCGAGTGCTAGCCACCAGGCACTCGGCAACTAAATATTAAAAAAAAGTTAGTTGTCGAGTGCCCGCCACGTCAGCACTCGGTAAAAAATTTGTCAAGGTTGACGGCCCAATTTTTTTTGCCGAGTGCTTGACCTGGCACTCGACAAATCAAATAACACTCGGCAATTTAGTTACCGAGTGCCCGAAATCTGACACTCGACAACTAAATTAGTTGCCGACTCGGCCTCTGCCGAGTACTAGTTGCCGAGTGCAGCACTCGGCAAACCATTTGCCGAGTGAAAAAGGCTTGGTGCCGACTGCCCCTAGCACTCGGCAACTTCGGGATTTCCTATAGTGCCCCTGTATTCACCATATTACTGACAAGTTGCACGTCAGATGTACAAGCGTGCTACAGTACATTTGTGAGATGACGGTGGTGAAGTATCTATGATTTAAGATCGCCAACCTCCATGACATTCCTTGTAAGTAATCTTCTTGGTCGGTTACCATTAATGACGGAAAAGTTTCTAGCTTTAGATAAATATAATTATAAAACTTAGCTGTGGAGAATTAAGTATAAAATATTATTAGAGATATCATATCAGGTAGCAAAATTGATCACTAATATAGAAGTGACAACTTCTCACTAAAGATAATATCATAGCTTGGGTGCACGTTTCATTGGTCCATCTTCGTAGAACCACATGTATTCTTGAACGAGAGGTAGATATATTGCTCTGTGCTAGTTTCATGAGTAAAACAAGCCATATGTAAACTATCATTGGTGATTTTAAAGAGAGAATACTAGATGCTCTTAATAAGTTATCTAGACCAACCAAATTATGGTAATGGAAGGCCAGAAATTTATGATGCATGAATGACTATAGAATTGTTCAAGTTGTCGTGTAACGACAAGTGATGTCCCCTACGTATCCATTGTATTATACACATGTTGCACATAAGGTAGTATCTATGATTTACGATTGTCGTAACAAGTATCATGGTTTTTTGTAAGTAATCTTCTTAGTCGGTTACCATTAATCGCGGAAGAGCTTTCTGTTTAGATAAATATAATTATAAAAACTTAGCGGTAGAGATTTAAGTATAAAAACATTATTAGAGATACTATATCAGGTAGCAAAATTAGTTGAATATAGAAGTTACACCTTCTCGTCGAAGATAATATAGCTTGAGTGCACGTTTCATTAGACCATCTTCATAGAACCACGTACATTCTTGAATGAGGAGTAGATATATTGCCTTATGTGGCGGAACCGTCCAAATTATAAGAGATCAAGTACCAAAGTAGCTGATTTAACTGCCACTTAAAACACTTGAACCCATATAATTCCGGTAGTCCGGAAATCTCGAAGGATTTCTAACAATCGTTTATCCAACCAGGATCGCGCAAACTCAGGTATGCACATTCGAACGAGCCACAAATAAACCGAAAATACTTGAAGTACGAATAAAGTTATTACAACACTTTGTTCCAAATAAAAGTAGTACTTACGCCATAAGACCTGTGGCCGAATAAAACATTGTTTGAAACTGAACCCAAAGTTTTTACTCCACACTAAATCATTAAAAGATAGGGGTGCCCACGAGGTCATGTCCGACAACAGCAAAAGATGAGCTCGTAGAAGACCTTGCCCAAGGCCTACTCCTCTTCTCCTTCGACAGGATAGAGACAGTGCTTACAATAGTCAAAGTATACTTGACCATCTGCAACAAACGGGAGAAACCCTGAGTACAGGAATGTACTCAGCTAGACTTACCCGTCTAACTAAAAATAAAGACTCCAAGGGTATGCAAGGCTATTCATGTGGATCTGGGTAAACCTGCTTTTGCGGAAAAGCGAACAAGATGAAACTAAAGATTAGAGAACAACCATTTTCCATCCTATTATTATCTCTAGGTTTGCACCTGTACTAGAGCACACACTTGATCTACTCAAACAATATAATAACATATATCCAAATTCCTTTATCAATATTTTAGTAGAACCATTACGATGTCATATGGAGTTGTACCGTGGTGAAGCTCAGCATAATCCCCCATATCCAGTGGGGGCGGCAATTCGAATCGATATACAACCAGCTGGCAAGATTACCTTTAACACACGCCCACACTTTCCCCGTCGGGTCCATGCATTGGGTTACCGCTCAACAAAGTCCAGGTGGTATCACCGCGGGCTCGCATTGGTCCACCCAATTGTAGAAATCAGTTGGCCACCACGGGGCAGATCGTATCTACAAACTAGAGGGTGCTCACAGCAGATTGAGCGCCAGCCCGGACAGTGTTTACTCGGCTACGGGGTCGATACCCACAACGGCCCCTATGTGAAAGGGCACATTCAAAGATGTAAGAGGGCCACCATCGTATACAAACCTATACGATCCAACGGATGGACTGCCCCCAAGTCTAAACCACTTGGTGCACTTGCCTTCCAGTTGACCGCATTTCATTACTACCATTGGTTCTTTCCACGATAGCAAATATACTCAAGTAGATTAATTGTAAATATTGGGAGGCTTAAGAATGCTCCGGGGCTTGCCTTGAGTGAAGGTGGAGGGCTGGTGGTCAGGGCACTCGGGGAGGTTAGTGTCGAACTCGTGGTACTCCTCGTTAAGCTCCTGCACCTCCTGGACTTCTGTCTCTGGGGTTGGCTCCTGGTGTTCCTCCACTGATCCTAAATGATTGCAATGCATATATAAGTAACTTGATGGTGCAAGGATGATGCTTGAACAAGATTTAGCACACTAAAAGTGACTCTAAGCATTTAACCAATTAATTACCACAGAGCTACTTTACACAGCAAGCCTATTATAAACTGCTCAGAAAAATCTACCAAAATTACAGAGGGTAGATCATGTCTACTGGATGCTACTGCAGAAAACTTAACTACAACAAGGCTACCAGCTAGCAGATACAAAAAGATGAAATTAAATGTAGAAAAGGCACTTAGAACTAGAGCTACTAGATAACAGGGTAAAACATGCTATAACTTATTTTTAGCAGAATCTATACTTAAAAACATATTTATCAAGAAAGTTCCATGATCAGCACAAACATAAACTACTCTATATGATTTTCCAAAGAAAACCCTAGAAAAGGACACTTGAACTACAAGTATCCTTTCTACCATATAACACACCACATATGATATTTTTCTTAGACAGACCATGATATACAGAGACTCCACAAAAAGTTTCATGATTTATACATGCACATATTTACCACAGGAATTATTCTAAGAAAACAGCAGAAACACATTTTAATAGATGATAAATAAAACTTACATAGAAACATGGCATGTTATATTTTTCCTAGCTTCTACACAGGATAACAGAGCTAATATAAAAACCTTACATTTTTATTTGACCATTTTAAGCAGGAAACAAAATTAACTTTGATATATGAAAAAAATAACTAATTAAACATTAGTACTGGAGACATTCTCCAAAAATCATTTTTATATTTTTAACAGCAAGATCATAACTTATAGAGTCTAACAAAATTGATTTCACCATTTTAGGATTTACCAAACTCTAGATATAAATTAAACAAGCATTAACATATTTCTGAAAATAGGAAAAGGAAATTCATTTCGGAAATCGGCCCGTGGGGGAACAGTACTGGGCCTGGCCCAATACATGCGGGCAGAAGAGAGCTGACAAGCGGGGCCCGCAGTCGACTTTAGCCCACCTGCCAGTGAGCAGGGAGCAGAGGACGGCGCTGACCGGCGCGTTCTCGCCGGCGATGAGGTCTCCGGCGGTGGGGTTGGGCGTGCTAGGCTCGGGGCGATGACGCGCATCCACTGGTGGAGTTGGTTGAACCGGCGCGACCGTGAAAGTGGCCGGCGGCGTGCGGTGGCGGTGCAACACGGCGGTGCGACGCGGCGAGGTGATCACTGGGGATGCGAGGCTCAGCGCAGGGTTGCATGAGCATCGTGGTGATGTGGTGAGTGCGATTCGAGGGTTGGTTGAGCCGGAGGGGTTCTGTGGAACCCTGGCCACGTGCAAGCTTCGCGACGGTGGCAATGGCGCACGGGCAACGGCGCTGTGCCGATTCAGGGCGAACTAGAGCTAGGGGAAAGGTGTTCTCACCTCTGCTAGCTCCGGTGAAGCTTCCACGGAGATGGAGGCGTCGGGGGCGAGACGGTGAGGGGTGAACACTGTTTGGTCGGTGCGGTGGTCTCTCGGGGCCGAGGAATGGCGGAGGTGTTCCGGCGACTAGAGTGCTCGGTTGATTAAACAGAGGCGAGCAACGTGTGTGCGAGGCGAAGGTGAAAGCTAGTGCGAGATGGATCGAGCAGAGGAGCTCGGGTGGTGGCGGATTTGAAAAGGGGGCGTTGCGGTGCTGTTGGCACTCGGCACGGCGAGAACAGAGGCAATGCGCGCGAGTGAGGATGAGTGCGAACGAGTGTGGGGGGTAGAGGAGGTGTAGGAGCTCCCTTTTGCATGGTCATGGCCGACCGGCGCAGCCAGAGGGGACCGTGACGCAATGGCCTGACGGTGGCAGCGGCGCTGGCGTGTCTGCGCGCGCGAGACAGAGCGCGGAACTTGGTCGACGCGCCGTTAGCGCGGATTCGCGTTCGATTGCGAGTGCGACGAGGCATGGAGCTGATCGGACGGGGCACTGCGGCGGCGTCACTACGAAGCAACGGCGCGGCGCGCGGCAGTGCGGCTGGCAGGTCTGCGGCGGCGAAGCAGGGGCGTCAGCGGCGGTGGCAGCACGGCAGCGATGTCGGTGCAGAGCCGCAGGGCGTGGCGCAGAGCGACAGTGGCGGCGTGGCGTGTTCGACATCCGCGGTCAGGCATCGGCGGCCACGCGACAGGTGACGCCGACGTACGGCTCAGCCGCGGTCGGGCGAGTGGGCGCGGGCGTGCGCGGCACGTGTGCTGTGCAACGCGCGGGTGAGCGCGCGGGAGGGGGGGTCGATCGGCTGATTGAGATTCCAGCTCGGGGTCGTTCGTTTGACCCGATGTCTGTCACTTCGAGGGGTCGAAGTCGAGGGGGGGTCGATTGGATGATCGAGCGTCCGGCCCGGGGTCGTTCGTTCGACCCTCGGTCTGTCACCTTATCAAGCGGCGATCGAGGCCGAGCGGGCCGAAAGCGGGGCGCTGGCCCATTCCAGATCTGATTTCCTTTTTCCATTTTCTTTTATTTGATTCAAACTGAATGTGCTTCAAAATAGTTTCAAAATTCCAAACTAAGTTTTGACACTTAAACCAAAGTTGTTCAGAATATTATTCTCTACCTTTTTCATGTAGATCATAAATTCTGAAAACCATTAGTTCAAGGGTTAAAGATTAAAAACTTATTTAAGCTAATTAGGAAAAGAATTACTTTAATTCTTTAACAGATAAACTAACCTTAATTAAGCAGGGTAAATAAACATAAAGCAAACCATACTTTACTCTAAGCATAGCAAGGTTTAGCTAAACAGGTTGATCACAAGATTGAGCACAAAACATCTATTTAATTCTAGTTTCAAACATTATAACACACATATGAAATGATAGCATATGCAAACATGAATGCAATGAAATGCTTGTGCTTAGTGGTTAATGATAATCCTAATGCAAGCTTGACATAGGGTGTCACACCTTATGCTATAGTTTCAAGAGTAAAACAAATTATATGCATATGACATTAGTGATTCTAAAGAGAGAATATCATATGCTCTTAATAAGTTACCTAGTCCAACCAAATTGTGGTGAAGGAAGGTTGTACAATTGTTCAAGTTGTCGTGTAATGACAAGTGGTGTCCCCTACGTATCCACCATATTACACACATGTTGCACGTAAGGTGTGTAAGCGTGTGTCGGGTACCTAAGAATAGGGTACCCTAACACCGCACTGCACGAAAACAAAATCATCAACGACATCACCCTCGCTTAGGGGCTCTCCGCCTCGTCCGACCGAGGGCGACGTCATCAATGATGCCACCCTCCCTCGGGGGCTCTTCGCCTCGTCCGACTGAGGGCGACATCATCAATGACGTCACCCTCCCTCGGGGGCTCTCCGCCTCGTCCGACCGAGGGCGACGTCATCCACGACATCATCCTCCCTCGGGGGCTCTCCGCCTTGTTCGATCGAGGATGCGATGCCCCCAGTCAAAAGGTCCACAGTGTCGCTCGTCCTCTCTACTATAGGAAGGGGATGTCCAGACATGGCCTGCCATGCTTGTCCCTATTGAGGCCTCAAGGTACGGCGCCCATGCCGACTGACCCTCGAAGGACACACACCATACCTTCACCGGGCGCATGACGATCACGCCAACAGGGATCAGCGCATGCTTAACCTTGTGCGACGGAATGCAGGGGTGCTTGGACGTGTGCTGCCAACCCCCGCCCATACCGAAATCGGCAAAAAGGAACCACCTGATCACAAGGCGCGTGGCTACAGCCCTCCCAAAGGACAAACAAGCCCCCGATGACGTGTCTATAGGCGCAATCTTGCCCGAGAAGGAAGACGGACAACGGCTCAGGGCGCCCCCAAGTCAACAGCCCATACCGGGCGCACGTTTTCTCTCTCTCTACTGTACCCCGCCCTCTCTCCCTACGTATAAACGGAGAGAGTGGACCCTCGGGCTTTCGGGCTCTCTCGACACTTCGATTCACACACTCGCACTTACGCGAACTCTCACCAGAACTAAATACGCCATACACACGAGACCTGGGAAGCTTCTTCCCTCTCTCACTCGCTTGTAGCTCCCCTCTATGAGCACCCCCGCGTTGGGTAACACGACCTCGGAACACACTGGACGTAGGGCGTTCGTGCCCGAACCAGTATACATCGCCGTGTCCTCCTCGCGCAACCATCCGATCTCAGACGCGCTTAGAAATTTACTAGTTGGTTGTCTAGACCCCGCCATTTTAGACACCGACAGCATGCTAGAGTACCTTTGTGGGCAAATGGTGGTGTAGTATCTATGATTTATGACTGCCATGACAAGTGTCATGGTTCCTTGTAAGTAAACTTCTAAGTTGATTGCCATTAATCATGAAAAAACTTTCGGTTTAGACAAATATAATTATAAAAACTAAGCGGTGGAGGTTTAAGTATAAAAATATTATTAGGTAGCAAAATTGGTTGTTAATTAAAAAGTGGAGCTTCTCACCAAAGATAACATAGTTTGAGTGCACTGAAAGGAACATGGACCCCATGTCCAATATAGTTTAGATTTTGGTGTTTGATGATCAACATAACCAAATTGGACTAACGTGTTTACGAGTGTTTATTTTGTAGTCCAATAGGGTGCAAACATGCTTTGGACTTAGGCAACACCGCAATCAAGACATTTGAAGAATATAGAAGACCTAAAAGATCAAGCATAGTTCAAGCATGAAGGATGGGACCTACTCAGATGCAAGATCATGAAGAAACAAAGTCTTCCGAACGCGAGGCTATGAGCATCCAGACTTTTGGAAATCAGCCCGGATGAAAACACTGAAGAAAAGAGCTCCGGACGCTACGATTTCTAGGGCCCGGACTAATGGCTATGAGTCCGGACGCCTAGGGTTTTGTCTACGAAACTCAGTGAGTCCGGACGCTATGAACAGTGCGTGTCCGGACCATCGGTGCTTGCGTCCGGACGCACACAGAGAAGAACCCGAGAGCTCCAAGGGCTCCGGACGCTGTCCAGAGCATGGGGTCCGGACCATTGGTGGCGTCCGGACCTCATGTAGAGAGGTTCCAGAAGCGCGCGAAGACTCCGAACGCTGTCTAGAGCAAGGGTCCGGACTAATGGACTGCGTCCGGACCCACTGTCAGTCTCAGCGCGCAGTCGACCGTTGGAGGGCCCGGACGCAGAGCAATTGGTCCGAACACCTGACAACGTTCGGATCTGGAGCTACATAGACAAGCGTCTCCAAGGGACCAAAGGCTCCTTTTAGCTTATGGCCTATTTATACCACCCATGGCCGGCCAAATGGAAGCGTGGAGACTTGAGAAACATTCAAGGGTGTTGATACATAATTCTAGTGTTCTCCTTATGCATAGTACTGAGAGATATACTTGGTGATTAGTATTAGTGCTTTGTGAAGTGCTTAGGTTTGGTAGACCACTCATATGCGCTTGCTCTAGGTGCAAGCCTAGTGTTTAGTGAGGTTTGCATACCTCTTGATCAAGGGTTCTTGCGCGCACCAATCTTGTACTCAGTGGGGCTTGTATTCTTGCACGATCACACCAACTGTGTTTGTGGTGTGGACACCACCGGTGTACCGAAGGGAACAAGGACCGTGGCGTTTTGGCTAGAAGCTTGATAGTGAAGACGGTGGGGAGCATCCGGGAGAGGCTTGCCGGAAGGCACATCGGAGACCCACTTGCATGTGGGGAGAGCCAAAGGCTATCCACGGAGTTACCCGACCGGGAGCTTAGGCCTTGTGTGGGATTCCTTGTGAGGGGCTCCAATGAGGACTAGGGGAAGCTTGAGCGCTTCTCGATACCTCGGTAAAAATACCGGAGTCATCGACGAGAGTTTGCATCTCTATCTTGCTCTTTACCTTCCACACTTACTTTGTTTACCTTGTGTTCTTTACCTTTCCTAGCTTAGTTGATAGGCTAGTTGGTAGGTTTGCAAACTAGGTTGCATAACTCTTTTGTGGTAGAGATAGCAAAACACTAGCAAAACCATAGTTGCACATCTAGATAGTTTATCTTTTGCATAAGATTTTGTTAGGGGTGAAATAGAGGCCATAGTTTTGAGTAGAGTTTTTAAGTGACCTAATTCACCCCCCTCTTAGGCATCATGGTCCTTTCATGTATGTTTCATTGGTCCAACTTCATAGAACCACATATATTCTCGAATGAGTAGTAGATATGTGGCTTTATGTTATAGTTTCATGAGTAAAACGAGCTCTATGTATATGATCATTGGTGATTTTAAAGAGAGAATACTAGATGCTCTTAGTAAGTTACCTAGGCCAACCAAATTGTGGTGAAGGAAGGCCAATAATTTTTTATGCATGAATGACTATACAATTGTTCAAGTGTCGTGAAACGACAAGCGGTGCCCCTACATATCCACCATATGTAGTGACATTTTGGACATATGTATGCTAGACTACCTTTGTGGGCAGACAATGGCGTAGTATATCTATATTTACAACTGCCATGACAAGACTCATGGTTCCTTGCAAGTAACCTTCTTAGTCAGTTGCCAATAATCATGGAAAACTTTTAATTTTAGATAAAGATAATTATATAAAAAACTCAGAGGTGGAGATTTAAGTATTAAAACATTACTAGAGATATTATATCAAATATAGTAAAATTGGTTATTAATATAGAAGTGCAACATTCTCACCAAAGATGACATAGCTGGTGTGCACCATGTCATTGGTCCACCTTCATAAAACCACATATATCCTTGAATGAGTAGTAGATATATTATTTTTGCTATAGTTTTAGGATTAAAACACGCTATATGTATGTGATCATTGATATATATATATATATATATATATATATATATATATATATATATATATATATGCTCTTAATAAATTACCTATGCCAACTAAATTATGATGAAGTCAGCTAGATCACAATAAAACCACCATAAAGATACCAAATATCGATAGGTTACCCTTTCATTTTTTTTATAAATTAGGGTGCATGAAATGATTGTACAAGTGTTAGATTTACCGCAACGTACACATTGTGTCTACATAGGTTGCACGTTAGGCATATATACTAAGAGTGTAGGAGTAACTTTGTCAATGAATGAAGGCATATTGTACCTATGATGTATGACTGCCATGCCAAGTGTCATGGTTCCTTACAATTAATCTTCTTCTTAGTCTATTACCATTAATTATGGAAAATATTTCGACATTGGAGAAAGATAATTATAAAAAAGTTAGCTACGGAGATTTCAGTATAAAAATTATTATAGAACATGTCGCTTTGATGCCACCACCTGTCATGAGGCGCGACTAGGTGGCGTGCACCAATTGCTTCGAGTAACCCTTCCGGATGCACAGGGCCCTGTGGCTCTCTTGCCTCAGCTTGATTTCTTGATACTCTTCTTCTGTTATCTGAGATTCTGGGTCAAAAGCTCTTGATCCCCCAGCCTCAGTGGAGGGTGTAACTTTGTTTTTGCCGAATTCGTTCATTGTTGACGATTGTGGTCCCACTGGGCATGCCAAAATGTGTTGACGTCAAAAATGGGTCTCGACGTCAACACCGCGTGAGGCTCTACAGAGAACGTCACATAGGAGAATCTTGATCTCATAAGCCTCGGATGGCAAGGCCACGTCGGTTGATTCGATCTCGAGGCATGCCAGTCAATTTGACCTACAATTGACAAGGAGACAAACTATCAAATTATAAAACATGTCAGTTGTTGCCAGATAGTTCCATGATATATGGCTGTCAAATAGCCGATGGTCAAAGAAAATTGACTAAAGAGTCAACTCCTAGCAGTGTGAAGCGTAGTAATAAGATTCAAATAGCTATTCATGATGTATAACTAATGAAGCAAACAATTAGCCGATCTCATCAATGTATGTAGTAAAGATGCGTTACATGCAGAATTCACTAATTCAAGCTATCAGATCAATTGAATATATCGAATAAAGATTAACCATCAACAGAGGTGTGTTCCCATGTAGCCATGATGGCAATTAACCTTATAACATAGCTTACTCACTAACAGTGGGGTGTTCCCTAAAGATTGCAACGGGTCGGGTTCGGGGCGGGTGGAGCGTCCGCGGACCCGCCTGTTGACACCTCTTAAGTATCAATTCTAAGTGTCAACTAAGCAGAAGAAAGGATATATTTGCAACACACCACCTAGACATAGGGTTTTAACTGATAGAATTCCACGAGTTTTGGTGTTTATCTGTTTCTGCAGGGAGACAACTGCAAAAGAGAAAAAGAGGCCCACAAGTAAGGATTACATAGACACATAACACCTTCATACGAAAAAGACCAATCTAGAAGACTCCAGAACCAACCCCCTGGAAGGAGGGCCCACCTGTCAGCACGGTAGGGCGGGTGCCCTCCCCCTAGGGCGGCCGCCCAAGGCCATTGGCCAATCATGGCCCACTTCGTGGATTAGGGTTCCACTGCCTTTGAGGTTTAATCTAAACCCTCCATTAAGGTTGGTTTGATCCGACGACTGACGATCATTTGAGGGGGCTATATAAGGAGGACCCCTGCCCCTGGCAAAGAGCAATCCATTATTCATTTACATATTTTCCAAAGAGGATTCGCCAGAGAGGACCCCTCACGGATCTATTCTCTAGGGCTTAGCATACATGTGAGATTGGAGTTTACTCTTCTAGATTGAGAGAGTTAGAGTGGAGGTGTGGATTGGAGGAAGCCCGTCCTGTCGGTGTCTCTTCTCCAGTTTGTATTGACGGGATCAAGTCTCCTAACCCGAGGCTTGCTCCTAGGATTTCTTCATTAATTCGACTTCTAATTCTAGTAAGTTCCCTGTTTACTATTCTTTTGTTTGTGAGTTTACTTTATTCTCTTCGCGTAGAGAGTAGGGTAATCATCTCTAGCGTAAACGTGGTGTTTGGGCTAAGATACTCATAGATATCCCCTGTCTAGCCGGATCTGTGGTAATAGCTCGGAAAGTGACAATTCTGTAGATACCTTTGGAACCCACAATCCCGTTGGAAGGACTGGTAGGGTTTATAGGCCGCGTGATAAGAATTCTCTGAGGTGTCTCTTATCACGACAGTTCTCCCCAATAAAATAATAATACATATCTTATATAGACTAGAACGAGACTACAGTCGCAATCTTCTCTAATCGCTCATATCAAGTTCACCTTGTTTGTAGCCTAAGGGTTAATAGCATAGATTTGGTTAGTCAGATGCACCCTTTCTCCCTGTGGATAAATAAATTACGATACTCTGGATAATCTCCCGGATGAAGTGCTCACTGGTATCCATGTGCTTGCGGATTACTTCCAAGTGATTTCTCTATTTGCGTCTGGCGCCGTTGCCTAGGAGAAAGACGGTTGCTGAGATAACCTTGAATCTTGTTATTTTCTTGTATCTATACTTTTATCTTTTCTTATCCTTTTCAATTCCTTTATTTATTATCTTTTCGATCCTTATGGAAAATCTAAATTCCACACCTATCTATCAATTTTCTGCACCCACGGAGACTGACCTATTACCATGGGAGTCATCACAGCCTATCCAAACTCCCCAGTTTAGGCTGAGTCCGCGGTTGATTGCAATGATTCAAAGTCTATCATTTTCAGGAAAGGAAGACGAAAATCCTTACCTTCACATTAGAGATTTTGAGCAAACATGTGATTGTCTTCGCATAGAAGATATATCTCATAAAACTTTACGTTGGAAGCTTTTTCCTTTTTCTTTAAAAGGAAGAGATAAACAATGGTCTAATCAGAAGGTAAGTCAACAACAAGGAGACTGGGGAGTTTTGCGCTCCAACTTATGTTTAGACTTTTATCCCATCACTCAAATCGTCGACCTTAGAGTCAAGGTTCTAACCTTCTTTTGACACAAAAAGCGTCGGATCTGCGAACACCTTGGGCTTATACCCGAAATCGATATCCAAGGTGTGCCAGTCGATTTGACCAGTTAATCGACAAGGACGATAACTAGAACAAAATTGAACAAGACAACAGCGATGCGCCCGGACGTCAAAGCTCAGATTGCTCAAAACGCGGAACTTGCGAGGTTGACGGAGGTCGTGTAGATGCAGCCCGTCGAGATGTCGTAAAAACTCGTGGATGAACTAGAACTAATGCGATAAAAGTAGATTTTATGGAAAAGTAGACGAAAATAATAGATGTATTTGATTGATTGTATATCTCTTTACACCACCCCTAGATACATATTTATACTCCGGCAAAAGGAGTTGTAAACAGACACGACTCATATCTAAACAAAACTCCTATTTTTAAGGAAATAAATGACTCATACAAGGGTCGGACTCAAACTATAATAATAATACTGGCATAAAAATCACCAGTTTCCTTATCCGTCTTCCTTACGATGAAACCTTCCATCGGCAGATTCTTTCAATCTGCAACCTTCTTCTATTGCCATCGGCATCCCTTCTGCTGACGTCAGCTACATTGCATCTATCGACAACACTACCAATCGGCAATACCCTTCTAATCCTATCGACAATATCTTTCCATTGGCAAATATCCTTCTTTTCATCTTGACATTCCTTCAATCATCTGCTTCTATCGGCAACCTGATCAGCAGTATCTCCATGTCGATAAGGAACATCGACCATCCCTTTATCGATTAGCGCATTCGGTTTATATTGACACGTACCAAAAAACGGTGTCAACACATTCCCCCAATTTCGGAGTATACAAATCTTATGCGCCGAAATTTCCTCTACTGTAATCTTTCCCTCCAAAATGTATATACCATCATTTCGATTACCGTGCGCCATCACTGTAAATTACCAACAACTCCCGCGACTGTAGCGCCAACAGTTACAATTCCTCGATCACCGCACAAACTCATCACGATATCTTTCCATATCTCTGCTCAGTAAAAAAGAAAACTCGAAAACACCCTTTGACCTAGGCCTATAAAGACCATTGTCCGCTCTCCCTTTTACCCTGAATTCACACCTTCATCTCTATTCCACCGGCATTCGCGAAGAGCACTCCAGCAATCATTCCACCGACGGCTTCTTCCCCATCAGGAGGCGCGATCCCTCCAAGAACTCTCCCGTCTCGATGGCAATCAACTTCAATGTTCCTGCGGTAATTTCTTCTTTCCTCGCTCTATATACTGCAGTTTTATCTTTCTGCACTGTTTCACAATCCCTTTTCTCCTTCTTTCTTCGCTTCCTGAATCAAGGAAATGCGCAACAGAATAGTGATCCCTATCGATCAAGCACACTTTTGTTGTTTGGGTCCGATGGGGAACGCTGATCCAACTGAAATCATCAATGCGGAAACCAACCGTGTCCCTTCAGAGCCGAATGTTTCGATCTAGGGTTATGGACAGATACCTTCCGTTCTTGGCCCAAACCCACCAAAGGATGGAAAAACTGGTACCTCATAATGGCCAGATCACAACAAGTCTATTGGTCAGAACGCAACATAGATCAATGCATCAGATTGTCTCTTGCTGATATGGCCAGGAATGAAAATATGTTGATTGTCGCTTCTTACTTTTGGTCTGACACAATGAACGCCTTCCTATTCAGACATGGATCAGCCACCCCTACACTTGCCGATGTGCATATGCTTACCGGCCTCGACATTTCTTCTGCCGATAATGCCACCCTTTTTCAGATGAAACCCGAACATCGGGGTAAATACTCGCAATATTGGTGGTTGGACCGGATATGTCCAAGAATACCAAAAGACCGGATCGGTAGGCCAAAGGGAGCACGCCACTTTCCTGAACATGTGGCTAGAAAAATTCATTTTTTGTGGTAGGACAGTCGGACCTACCAATATGTATCTTTCCACAGCAGAACTTCTAGTCAACGGAGACTTCCTCTTGGTCGATATCTCCTCGGCTCAGTTTACCATCTCCTGCACCAGGTATCGGGAAAGTTACTGTTAGGTGAACCCATCGGCAACCTTGGGGTCCCTTGGTGGTTTATCAACATGTGGCTAAATGCCCATATGCATAAGTGTCTTCAATTTGATCTATTTAGCCAGCAATTCCCAAGAGATTTGACTGAGAACCATGTACTTGTCGATGATGAATTGGCAACCCGTTCCCCACTCAATTTTGGGGAAGCCATAATAGTACTACCGGGAATCGATGCCAATGAGGACCAATTCGGCATGTTCTTTCAGAGACTTTACTGTGGAATTCCTGCTGCGGAACGGGTCTGGTGGCCCTACATTGATGAGGATAACCGATTTCCACTCTCTTTTAATCTCACCGATGGAAATATACCACATGATGAAATAATCATGAAGGCTACCCTTATTCCTCGGCCATTCCAGTCAACATCTTCGGGACTGGGAAGAACACTCATCCATCCTATGAATTCTACTATCCATCGGCAGCAGCAAGACAGTTAGCATTTGGTTAACTGCCGATCAAACTCAGCTACGCCGATGTAATAAAACCAAGAGAAGTTATCTCTAGCGCTATGGACTGGAATAAGATTGTCAATCTCTCCCCTCAAGCCGACGCAACTAACCTTGATTTATCCTCTTGGGCGCCAACATCTTTCATTACTGAGTCATATAAATCCTGGTGGCAAGAGTGGAAAAATCAACTGTTCGCTACATCATCACACTACTATCAGCATTCAATTGACGCCAATCACATTGTTCCCGATGATGCGGTGAGTTTATCTTAACATTACTTTTCTATTATGCTCCTTTAAATGTATCGACAACTGATTTCTTGTCTACAAGTTGACGACTTTATTCCAAGAAGAGCATAAGTGGCAAAACTTTCAACCTGCGACCAATCAGCCCTACACCAGTAATCGGCAACAGGGCTCCTTCGTTGGCCTCCCTCATGCATCGAAGGGCAACTCCAAAGGTAACCCTCAAGCCCAAGCCAACGACTGGGGCTACTGCTACTCCATCGGCCGCTGCTGCTGTCTTGGTGCAAGCTTTTGTGGTAACAATCTTTATTTCATTTATGCCGATTACAAACTCTCATCGGTAATGCTCACTTAATTTCAACTTGCACCAAATGTCCCTTTTTGTAGCCAACGAGTTCATCGGCAGCCGTTCCAAATGTACAAGCCTCTTCAGCTCAGCCTGTCGATGCCCCCCAAGTGCAACAGTCAAAACGCCAAGCCTCGTCAAGTACCGCTCCCAGACCGAAACGCCCAAAGCCATCGGCCCCAGCCACATCACCGACCATGTCTCCTCAAGCTCCTACCGATACACCAACACCAGAGCCAGCATTGGCATCCACTCTCAATCAACCACCGATCGAGACTCCTATCCAATGGACAATACCGTCGCCGCAGGGGTTAGCAGAAACAACACTGGCATCAGCATCAGCACCAGCACCAACTATTCTTCCTACAGAGGCAAGTTCATCGACAACTATTGCCGACCCTCAAGACACGGCTACGCCATCCGTCTTGCCAATTCCAAGGCGAGAAATTGCTCTGAAGCAGGTAAACCAACTATCTATCATAAACTTTGCAAGATACAAGCCCTCAACTGACAAACTTTAATTCCTTTTCTTTTCAGGCCCAAGATTCTCCCAATAACTTATTCTCCTTTGCTATCAACATTCCAGATGATGATGATGAAGAAGAAAGCTCCGCCCAAGCTTCAACTGTCATATCAGCGGAAATAAGATCCAAACTTGAAGCATTGCTACTCTTACTGCAACAAAACACATCCCAACTAGTCCAAGACTCTAGTGCATTAAGGGTAGCTTTCAGGGAAATTCAAGACCAACTGCCTGTTGATATTGAAGAACCACTCTTCCACACGGCATTCCTTGAGAGCCGGTAGCTACAATACAAAAAGGCCTCATGCCGCATCGCTGATAGAGCCGCTCAAGCAAAACTTGAAGAGGAAATACTCAAGTTCAAGCAAACCACTGATGAAAAGCATAAAGACATCGGCCGTCTGGAAGCTTCCTGCATCGAGCTTGAACAAGAGATCGCCCGTCTATCGGCACAAAAAGAAGAATTGCTAGCTGAATTGAAGAAAGTAGATGAAGCTTTAAACTCAGCCAACCATAAGAAGATTCAACTCCCCGACACCACAAAAACCCTGCAACAAGAGAGGGATGCCGATGCTCGCCACGCCCTTCTGCTGAAGAAGAAAATTAAACCGATCGAGGGTGCTGCCGATGACGATGCCAAGGAGATAGAAGAAGCGGACCAAATTCGCCTTCGTGCGATTTCATCTATTCAATCTTTGTTGTAATCGGCAATCGTGAACTTGATGACCAATCCCCCTGTAATATAACTTTAATGCTTTTTCTACCGATGTTTTTGTATGATAACTTTGTCATCGGTATATATGTATCGCTTTATGCATCCATCCAGATACTAGGATAATATTTATTCAAATATTTACCATTGATTGCTCTGGAAAACGCAACCCCTTCGAGAGTCTCCAAAATATATGCGTTACCGGGAACAGACTGATTTATACGAAAAGGACCCTCCCAATTAGGAGACCATTTTCCAAATTTCGAACTCTTAGTTCCAATCGGTAAAATTAGTTTCCACACTAGATCACCATCGGCAAACTCTTTTATCTTCACTTTCTTGTTATACCACCTAGCAACCCTCTTCTTATTCTCTTCGATACTGATTAGAGCCCTTAACCGATGACCCGCTAGATCTTCTAACTCATCCTTCATAAGGATGTCATACTCATCGGTTGTTAATTGGTCCTGGGAAAACAATCGCCTGGAACCAGTTTTAATTTCTCAAGGTAGGATAACATCATGTCCATAGACTAACTAATATGGAGAAACTTTGGTTGCACCATGACAAGCCATCCGATACGACCACAAAGCTTCATTCAACACTATATGCCACCTCCTAGGGTTTTCTTCAATCTTGCGCTTGATAAGCTTGATTTCTCCCTTATTAGTTGCTTCGGCTTGGCCATTAGCTTGAGCATAATAAGGAGAAGAGTTTAACACTTAAACCCCATACCGGCAGTAAATTCATCAAATTCCCCCGATGTGAACATAGTTCCATGATCAGTTGTAATAGTTTGAGGAATACCAAACCGGTAAACAATATGCTCTTTAACAAAATCTATCATGTTTGCCGATGTCACGTTCTTCAGAGGAATAGCCTCAACCCACTTCGTGAAACAATCGGTGGCGACAAGTATAAATTTATGTCCTTTACTCGATGGTGGATAAATCTGGCCAATGAGATCGATAGCCCACCCTCTAAACGGCCACGGCTTGATTATAGGATTCATTGCCGATGCGGGTGCCCTCTGAACATTACCGAACCTCTGACAATCTTGACACCCTTTGAAGTATTTAAAACAATCCTCAAGAATTGTCGGCCAATAATATCCATTCCGCCTAATCATCCATTTCATCTTGAATGTCGATTGATGTGCTCCACATACTCCCTCATAAATTTCACCCATCAAGACCTTTGATTCTCCTTCACTAAGACATCTGAGCAAAACTCCATCAATCATCCGATAATACAATTCATCATCAAGGAGCACGTACTTGGTAGCCTAAAACCTCAAACGTCTCTCGACCTTCTTGGATGGCTCCTTCAAGTAATCGGCAATCTCTTTCCTCTAGTCATCGGTAGCGTACCGTGCTAACCGATTGACCTCTTCATTATGTAACCTGGGAATATGCTCGAGGCGGTATTCTTTAAACTCTTTCAATAATCGCAAACATTTCTCATAGTACGCGATTAAAATTTCACTTTGGCATTCATATGCTCCAATCAGCTGATTGATCACCAGCATAGAATCGCCAAAGATTTCAATAGCATCGGCACGTACTTCCCTGAGCAATTCCAATCCCTTTAGCAAAGTCTGATATTCAGCCTGATTGTTTGTTGAAGTAGCTACAATCGGCAATGAGATTTCATACTTCTGCCCTCGGGGAGAAATCAAGATAACACCGATACCTGCCCCCTCTCTACATGTGGATCCATCAAAGAACAAAGTCCAAGGAGAAATTTCCACAGAATTCACTATACCACAATGCTGAGTAACAAAATCGGCCATTACCTGACCTTTAACCTCCTTAACTGATTCATACCTTAAATCAAACTCTGACAGCGCTAGAATCCACTTGCCGATTCTTCCACTCAATATCGGCATCGATAGCATGTACTTAACCACATCATCTTTGCATATGCTAGTACACTCGGCCGATAACTAATAATGCCTTAGTTTAGTGCAGGAGAAGTACAAACACAAGCATAATTTTTCAACGGCCGAATACCTGGTTTCAGCATCTACTAGCCTTCTGCTCAAATAATAAATTACACGTTCCCTTCCTTCAACTTCTTGCATTAAGGCTGATCTGATAACACTATCATCGGCAGACAAATACAACTGGAAAGGCTTCCCGTGTTGAGGTGGAACCAAGACTGGAGGATTCACCAAATATTTCTTAATTTCTTCTAAGGCTGATTGCTATTCCTCCTTCCATACAAATTCTTGACCGGCTTTCAGTTTTAGAAACGGGCTAAAAGACTTAATCTTCCCAGACAAGGTAGATATGAATCTTCTAATAAAATTAATCTTGCCGATCAAGGATTGCAACTCGATCTTGTTCGTAGGAGCAGTCACTTTATTAATCGCATCAATGGACTTTCTGCCGATCTCGATACCTCTTTGATGCACCACAAAACCTAGAAACTGGCCTGCCGATACACCAAATGCACACTTATTAGGATTCATTTTTAGCCCATGTTCCCTCGTGCACTCTAGAATTTTCCGTAAATCGGCAAGATGCTTCTCAAAGTTTCTGGATTTAACCACTACGTCATCAATATAGATTTCAACCAACGTGCCGATGTATTTATGGAAAATGAAATTCATCTCCCTTTGGTAAGTAGCACCGATATTTTTCAAACCAAAAGTGATTACGACCCACTCAAATAAACCAACATGACCTGGACATCTGAAAGCAGTCTTGGATATATCTTCCTCAGTCATGAATATTTGATTATATCCAGCATTACCATCCATGAAACTAATGATTTGATGTCCAGCAGCAGCATCAATCAGCAGATCGGCAATGGGCATCGGATACCCATCCATTGGCATAGCCTTATTGAGATACCTGAAATCAATACAAACAAGAAGTTTCACGTTTTTCTTATACACAGGAACTACGTTAGAAATCTATTCGGCATATCGACATTGCCGAATAAATCCAGCTTCAATTAATTTTGTAATTTCGGCTTTAATATGAGGTAACACAATAGGATTGCATAGGCGTGCTGGTTGCCGATGTGGTTGGAAACATGACTTAACAGGCAACCGATGTTCAACTATTGATTGGTCTAAACCAAGCATCTCTGTATAGTCTCAAGCAAAACAATCTTTATATTATTTTAACAAATCACTCAACTGTTGTTTACACTGGGAATCTAACTTAGCGCTAATAAAAGTCGGTCTGGGTTTGCTACCATCGCCGATATCTATTTCTACTAAATCATCGGCCGATGTGAACCCCTGCCCAAGTTTTCCATCATCGGTAAATTGATCCATTAAAACTCTTCTTCATAACCGACTGCTTGGATCGGTGTAATCCGGTAATCGGCAACTCTGAGGAACTCTGTATCCCAAGCTTCACCCGATATGCACTTGGTCTGTTCATAGGTTTCCGATTCTGCCGATGCAACAATTGATGGGGCTCCACTTCGGGCAACTGCAATCTTGTCCCCGACCCATTGCATGAGGCTTTGATGCATCGTGGAAGGAATACAACAATTAGCATGGATCCAATCCCTTCCCAGGAGCAAGTTGTCGGTACCTTTGCCGCTGATCACAAAAAAACGTTGTCGGCAAAGTTTTGCTGCCGATAGTTAACTCTACGCACACTGCTCCCATAGCTGGTGACACATTGTCTTCAAAATCTTTAAGCTTCATGTCTGTCTTGACTAAATCTTGATCACCTTTTCCAAGCTTCCTGAACATGACATATGATATTATATTGATCGACGCCCCGCCATCTACGAGCATCTTTGACACTAGCTGCCCATCAACTTTGCCTTTGACAAACAAAGCTCTTAAGTGTTGCCTTTCATCCTCGGCAGGCTTTTCAAAAATAGCCACCATCGGATCTAGCACTAACTGAGCCATATCAACAGCTTCTTCTCCAGCATCGACATGTGCCATAAATTCCATCGGTAACATAACAACCATATTGACTTCCGCCGATGGACTCTTATTCTGGCGTTTCGGCCTCCACTCCCAAACTGGAGATTCTCCTTTTGAAGGATGTTCACTATAACACAGATCATTCCGGCGTTCACGCTGGATCCTCCTTCTCTGAGTTTTCGTCAAACCCTTGGGACACCATTGAGGAAGCTTAGTTTTCCAAACAGACTGGTACTGTTTCTCACCGCTCGCATTTGCACCACTCCTTATGTTTGGATCCCTAGAGAATATCTCTTCATCAGGCACTGTAACACCCCAAAATTTTGCTTTCTGGAAAAATAGTAATAAAATGATTTAATTACAATTTTTGGTGCATTCATGCTGGTCCATTTGGTTTATTGTCTTGAGTGGAGGTCCAAAATTTAAAACTGAATTCGAAAATGTTTTGAAACTTGGCTTTGAAGTAAAAGAAAAGAAAAAGAAAAAAAGAAAATGGAAAACCCTCCTCTCCCTCTATCTAGCCCGTAGGCCTGTTCCACCTCCCTCCTCTCTTTTCCCTCCCCCCACCCACAGGCCCAATCCAGCAGACGGCCCAGCAGGCTGGCCCGGCTTCACTCCCGCGCTGGCACCTCTCCCTCCCTGCTTCGGCTGACTCTGCGGGCCCGCTCCTCAACTCCTCAGTCGTCTTCTTCTTCTTCTTCCTCCGGATGGGAAGGTTCTCTCACCTTCCATTCTTGCCGCCGACCAAATCGCCCCCAATCCACCTCCTTCCATCTACGACACCGCTCTCAGGCTATAAAGACTAAGCCCCGTGCCCCCTCCGCCCCATTCCATGCTCCTAGCGGCTCCCTGCGAGCCCTAGAATCCCGCTGCTGTGAGCTCCAACCCTAGCGCCGCCCCGCCCTCTCTGTGCTGTTGCAGCGGTGCATCCTCGTCGCCCTGAGCCGGATGCAGAGCTTTGGCTTTTGGTAAGAGGGCTCACGGTGCCCTTCTCTTGCTCTCTCTCGCTCTCTGCACCATTGCGCATGCTCGCCAGAGCCATCGTGCCGCCACCGCACGTGGACCACCCCTCTGAGCCCCTCTCAGCTTCAGCCGATACCCAAGACGCACTCGCCATCTCCTCCTCTACCACCCCATGTCTCTCCGGTGCCGAATGGTGGACCGTAGGCCCCGTTCCACTCTCGTTAGCTAGCTCCAAAGCTCTAGCAATGGCTTCCGCTGTGCCGTGCTTCTATACCTGGCTGGCACCGCCCTTTCCACCCCCCTTCTAATCTAGATCGCTGGTTTCAGATCCAACGATCCACGGTCCTTGATACCCCTTCATAATCATCTTTTCAGAAAACCCCCTCCGCCTTCTAAAGATATGGACCCGCAGTCCCTTGGCATCTTTCTTCTCTACGCCTTCTGCTCTGGAAGGCGTAATTCCTTTCGTATTTGTTTAAATCGAATAAAAATGGAAAAATTAGAATTTACAAAACTGCCATCAATTTTGTTTTGCTCATAAAAACTTTGTTTTAACTCCGTTTTGACCCAAACAAATTGTGTTAGCTTCATAGCGACGTAATCTACATGATGAAATCATAATAAACTCTGTTTGAAAATTTTGAAAAATATTTATTTATTTAATGGCTTTAAACTTGTGTTTTAATTCATAAATCTCGTTTTAATCATATCTTCTCCGTTTTAGATCCGATTCAATCCGTTCAAGTTGCTTTGGCCTCATATCGGCATAACCTTTTCTTTAGTGATCTTTAATAACATGTTAATAGCTCTGTATTTTCATGTTTTCAAACCCTAACTTGATTAACCACTATGCAACTTGTTTTATACATAAAATAACGATAGTCTCTATTTTGGTTTTTGAAATACAAATACAAGTTTGACCTAATCTAATCAAGATGTTTCTCTGAAATACTTTATCCATTCTTTTATATAGTAAAAACTAATAAAGCTTATAGTTCTCTTTTATATAAGCAAACCCTTCGGTAGATGTATCTCGATCATCGTATCTTCGATTAGCGTGATCTTCGTGACTGTGTGGTCCTAGAGATGCGTAGTTTTTCTTTTTAAATCCTTTTCATTGATTGTTGTATTGTTCTAATTTAGCCATGTTTGTATGCTTTGTATGATCAGATGCTTGTGTGGTGATTTGTTAATTATTGTCCAAACGGTGAGTTTTGCGTTGGAGATCAAGGAGAAGAAGTTGGTATTTTTGGAGATCTTGGAAGACTTGAACTAGAAGAGGAATCTTATTTTAAGGCAAGTATTACATGGGATTATCCTTGTTGTCCTATTCATGATAATCACTCTTTAATCATATGCATGAGTTTCCTTGTTACCCTATAAGGTTATCCTAGTATTGTACCTTATACCTTGTCACCCTGGGAACATATGCATTTGGGTCGTATGATGCTAGTGCTAAGAAAATGGCTATGATCATGTAAACTTGATTAATGATATATGCAATGACAATAAAAGATGACTTTTTAGCAATGTGGACTATAGGTGGAACAACAGGCACCTCAACCTGTGTTCTTACTCATAGGGATATTTCTGTAAGTAGATTACCCCAGGACTTACAGTGCAACCACAAGCTATATGGCTCTGGCTTGACTCAGTATTAGACTTCTACTGGTTTGTGACAACTTACCCGAAAGGGCGCAAGAGGGGCTCCCCTTAGTGCCCTCGTAAGAGGGGTAGCCCTAACCATTGAGGAAACTTGTAGCAGGTTGTTACCTACCAGTGGAACGTGTGAATGGTCTCGTAGTATACCCTGCTCCACTTCCTTGGTAGAGGTGATGGCATAGGGGGATCACGACTTGTGGGTAAAGATGTATGACCTCTGCAGAGTGTAAAACTATTATAATAGCTGTGCTCATGGTCAAGAGCGGCTTGGGCTCCTTACTGTGTGATGTCCTTATGTCATGGCTCATCATTTGTTATTTGTTATTGATTATTGTTACTTGTTCATATAAGTATTACATCTTGTTCACTTGATCATATGGTTAATGGTCTTTTTGATTATATTGATGCTATCCTATGCTAAAATTGAGATAATATAAAAGCTTATGCAGTTGAACCAGTGTCATACCTTTTTTTGAGCCTCATGAACCCCATGTATACTTGTTGAGTACGAAAGTACTTACGCTTGTTTATTCTTTTCAATATTTGGATAAAAATCCCGGATGGGTACCAGATTGCGAGAGTCTTAAGCAGTTAGGCTTGTGATCAACCAGTCAGTTGGTCCCTGTGGAGTAGAGTCTTCACCTAAAGATCAGAGTGTCTTTCCGTTGTTTGCTCTCTTAAGGTTATTTCTTTGACCTTATATGTTATGTATTTAAGTATTGTCTTTTGATACTACCTTAATTTGTGGCTATATGTGAGATTTGACTTCCTGGGCTCACGTATGGTGTATATCTGGTTTTGTTCTTAAAACCGGGTGTGATAGACACTCTTGCATTAGCCTTTTCTTCAAGCTCCTCTTGACGGACACGCTTGCCAAGCCTATCATGTACACTGAGTCTGCAACCTAGTCGATCATGCACTGGCCCCTTTCCTCTGATCGGCCTAGCATAGCTTGGTTCCCGATCTTCAAAGCGAGACTTCTTTTCTAACCGATCGACAGGATAGTACCCATTGCATTCAGGACAATTATCGGCAGTGGATAGCTTGATGCCTTCTTCCCAACAATGGACGAAGAAGGGGCACTTCCAATTGTCTTTATGCCGATACCACTCTTGGTGTCTTTCCTCCTGCTGCTGCCAATGTTGTTCCTCTTGTGAGTGCACATATTCTTGTCGTGGTCTCCTGTGCGTGATCACAACGCCATATGATGCATGTCTCTAAGGCCTCCTGGCGCCACTGCCTTCATCGGCAGTTCCTTTACCTTTTCCTCCATCGGCAAGCTTCTTTCATTTCACATCATGCACACCTATCTGATGCTCGGGATCTACCGATGTGTTTTTCTTGGCGACTTCCGATGTCAGTACTTTAATCTTCCCACTAGTTTCCACCATATTATTTGGGAACGGATGTTGGTCGATCTTCATCGGCTTCTGGGCTTTAGAATTTTCAAATTTGATCCGCCCAAATTCAATTTCTGACTGCAATTGTTGACTAAAGACTTTGCAATCATTGGTATTGTGTGAAGTTGCAGCATGCAACTTGCAATACCTAATCCTTCTGAGCTCTTCTGCCGATGGAATTACCTGATTAGGCGACAGCTTAATCCGCCCTTCTTGAAGTAATAGATCAAATATCCTATCGGCCTTGGTAATATCAAAGGTGAATCTTTCGGCTTCTTTCTGGCCAAACGGACAAGATATCGTCTTCTTGTCTTTCACCCATTCAGCTACACCGATGCTTGGTTCCTCGTCTGATTCAGAACTTTCCTCCTGTTCAATGAAAGATACCTTCTTATTCCAAGTTTTTCTGGGCTCGAAAGCTTTAATTTCCTGATCAGCAACCCTTTACACGAGATGGCTCAAACTCTCAAACTCTTGGGATGCATATTTATCTCTAATGTGTGGCAGCAACCCCTGGAAAGCCAAATCCGGCAATTGCCGATCATCAAGCACCAAACTGTAGCATTTGTTCTTTACGTCTCGTAGTCTTTGTACGAAGCTCTCCACCGATTCTTCATTACGCTGCTTTAGTTTGACCAAATCGGTAATCCTCTTCTCATGAACACCAGAGAAGAAGTATTTGTGAAACTGCTTCTCTAGATCGGCCCAAGTGATCACAGAATTTAGAGGAAGCGAAATAAACTAGGTAAACGCTGATCCAGATAAAGACGATGAGCACAATCTTACCCTCAGCTCATCTCTGCTAGCTGCCTCTCCACATTGAATAATGAAGCGGTTGATGTGCTCCATCGTTGACGTGTCATCTTGGCCGCAAAACTTTGTGAAATCCGGCACCTTGTACCGATTTGGGAGAGAAATCAAGTCATATGCCTGAGGGTATGGCGTCCGATAAGAGTATGTATTGACCTTAGGCTTGATGCCGAATTGTTCTCTCATCACTTCGGCAATTTTATCGGCCCAGTATGTATCCTGATCCTGTCGATGTATCGGCTGGACATTAAGTGGCTGGACTAGTTGATACACCCCTTCTTGCCTTTGTGGCAAATAAGCTGATCCGATTGGCACAGGTGCAGCACCACCTTGCTGAATACTATGCATCGGTTGATTTACCGATGTATAACCTTGGACACCCACTAGGGTATACTACGGCATTATATTCATTGGTCGGTACACCGATGTCTCATTCTGAGTGTTTGCCGGATAATGGTATTGTTGCACTCCCGCTATTTGATGTCCAAGTTGCACCACCTGTTGTTGAATCGGACTAGTCCATCTAGGATTATAAGTCATCGGCATGTGATTTGCCGATAATTGATAGCTACCCGGCGCCTGTTGCTCCTGCACCTTGGAGTAATCAACAAATTGGCCTCCTTGGTGCACTGACATTCCAGCCTGAGGATTTGCCATCATCATGGGATGGTTCACAATTGCCATGTATTTTTGCATCGGCAAAGAAGGTTGCCCGTAAGGCACTTTGGGCATCACCATCTAAAGACTTCCTGGCGGCAACTGCACGTTTGGAGAAGACGTTGCATAATGTACTATCAGGCTCATCGGCCGTGCCGATATTGCCGATTCCATAGGGACCTTCCCCGCTGCATTATTACTTTGGATCAACTTAGCATCAGCAGATGAATCTGGAGGCATACCGTATCCCCACCAGCTGGCAGGAGTTGGTTGACTCTGGACTACATGTCCTGACATTGCCGACGCCACCGGATTGGTATTCAACCGAACGACGCTTGCAGGGCTGGATCTCGGTGGTGTAGCTTCATCGGTGGATGGATTCACAGGTTGAAGAGATATCACTGGAACCGCCGATGAAGTTGTAGTAGATGCCGATCCAGGTTGATGATATGCCGGACCAACATACTTGGGTGTCTGTCCTTCTTTGAAAGATTGCATAACAACATTGTACACAGTATAGGACAGCACGTTGGAGTGGCTAATTAACACCTGATTTAACACAGAATTAACCATATCTTGTAATTTACCAGGATAGGCGTCGAAAGTGACCTGCCGCGGCAACGTCGGATCTTGATTTTGGACAGCATCGCCGCTTCTGTTTAGGCTGAAGGATTTCACATATAACTTCTTGTACTCCTTTATAGCCTGCTCCATAGCCTGTTTCTGATCACCTTTCAAATCTGCCTCGGAGACTTTGATGACGTTCTTCGGATTGACATCAGTAGAATCACCCATGATCGTGATCAAAAGATGTATCTATAGTCCCACCGGGTGTGCCAAAAGAGGTGTTGACACAAAAAGTGTCGGATCTGCGAACACCTCGGGCTTATACCCAAAATCGATATCCAAGGTGTGCTAGTCGATTTGACCAGTTAATCGACAAGGACGATAACTATAACAAAATTGAACGAGACGACAACGATACGCCTGGACGTCAAAGCTCAGATTGCTCAAAACGCGAAACTTGCGAGGTTGATGGAGGTCGTGTAGATGCAGCCCGTCAAGACGTCGTAAGAACTCGTGGATGAACTAGAACTAATGCGATAAAAGTAGATTTTCTGGAAAAGTAGACGAAAATAATAGATGTATTTGATTGATTATATATCTCTTTACACCACCCCTAGATACATATTTATACTCCGGCAAAAGGAGTTGTAAACAGACACGACTCATACCTAAACAAAACTCCTATTTTTAAGGAAATAAACGACTTGTAGAAGGGTCGGACTCAAACTATAATAATAATATTGGCATAAAAATCACCAGTTTCCTTATCCATCTTCATTACGATGAAACCTTCCATTGGCAGATTCTTTCAATCCGCAACCTTCTTCTATTGCCATCGGCAGCCCTTCTGCTGACGTCAGCTACATTGCATCTATCGGCAACACTACCAATCGGCAATACCCTTCTACTCCTATCGACAACATCTTTCCATCGGCAAATATCCTTCTTTTCATTGTGACGTTGCTTCAATCACCTGCTTCTATCGGCAACCTGATCAGCAGTATCTCCATGCTGATAAGGAACAACAACCATCCCTTTATCGATTTGCGCATTCGGTTTATATTGACACGTACCAAAAAAGGGTGTCAACACCTTCAAACAAGAAGAGAACGAATCTTTGGCTTTTTCCTGGAAACGTTTTCTTGAGCTTTTAGAATCTGGACCACACCTTAGCATCGAAAGCTCTGTTCTTCTTCAATATTTTTATAAAGGTCTTCATAGAAAGGATAGAGAGTTGCTAAACACCACATCTAGAGGTTCATTCTTTCATGTACCATCTATAGAAGCAAAATCAACTTTAGATAGAATCCTAGATGCTGAGTTGGATAATACCCTCCATGAAGAAACTCACAAAGCTGAAGACAATACCTTTCCAGATCCAACATCTACTTCAGCTATCCCAAGTTCTTAGCCTAAAAAGGAAGAAATTCCACCACCCGATTTCATGCTGGATATAGATCCTGATCTTTTCACTGATTTTGGAAACATTTCAAACTATGTTTCTCTTTCAAAACCCCGAAATCATCATCTTAGCAACCATATATACCAAATGCTAGATAGAAGCATTTTAAGAGAGCTTATATCAACATAAGTAGCGAATGGTTAGAAGAATCAGAGCTTTCCTCTTATGTGATCCGTTTGGATTCACCTTCTATTCCAATACGTTGTGCTTTCAAATCAGATCAATTTGATGCTCTCTATAATCCTGTTGTGGGGTCAATATCATGTCTAAATCACTTGCACATGAATTATTGGGCAATGTGACTTTAACCCCAACAACAAAGTTCATGAAGAATCTTGACGGACATATAGTCCCCAGTCTTGGAATTTTACATGTCCTACCCATTATGGTAGAAGGTGCCATGGTTCGTTTGAACTTTTATATCTTTCATACATAGGACCACGACCTTTTGCTAGTGCTAGGACAACCTTTTAGAAGACTTCTTTATGAAGGACAAAATGAGAAACTAAACATTTCCTTTGGAAAGAGTTTTCAAATCCCAATGACAATCTCTCATTCTTTAAATAGTATTTTTGGGTGTGTTCTTGCCTCTTCTCTCTAGGGGTTGAGAGTACCGCTCTCGGTGTATCGGTTTCGAGTTCGTGGCTTCGTTCGTTCTCCATCTTCGTTGACCGCTCCGCTGCACCTTTAGCGGTCTTCCTAAGGTGTCCACCTACTTGTTAGGTCATGTGCGAGTTAGTTCTTCCGAGGTCCAGTTTTGGGTGTGAGTTTGGGACAAGGGCCAAGTCTTTGAGTTGAATTTTATTTGGCTCTCATTCACACCCCCCCCTCTGGTCGCCGTTCTCGGTCCTTCCAGAAGACTCCAGAACCAACCCCCTGGAGGGAGGGGCCCACCTGTCAGCAGGGTAGGGCGGGCGCCCTCCCCCCTAGGGCGGCCGCCCAAGGCCAGTGGCCAATCATGGCCCACTTCGTGGATTAGGGTTCCACCACCTTTGAGGTTTAATCTAAACCCTCCATTAAGGTTGGTTTGATCCGACGACTGACGATCATTTGAGGGGGCTATATAAGGAGGACCCCTGCCCCCTGGCAAAGAGCAATCCATTATTCATTTACATATTTTCCAAAGAGGATTCGCCAGAGAGGATCCCTCACGGATCTATTCTCTAGGGCTTAGCATACATGTGAGATTGGAGTTTACTCTTCTAGATTGAGAGAGTTAGAGTGGAGGTGTGGATTGGAGGAAGCTCGTCCTATCTGTGTCTCTTCTCCAGTTTGTATCGACGGGATCAAGTCTCCTAACCCGAGGCTTGCTCCTAGGATTTCTTCAGTAATTCGACTTCTAATTCTAGTAAGTTCCCTGTTTACTATTCTTTTGTTTGTGAGTTTACTTTATTCTCTTCGCGTAGAGAGTAGGGTAATCATCTCTAGCGTGAACGTGGTGTTTGGGCTAAGATACTCATAGATATCCCTTGTCTAGCCGGATCTATGGTAGTAGCTCGGAAAGTGACAATTCCGTAGATACCTTTGGAACCCACAATCCCGTTGGAAGGACCGGTAGGGTTTATAGGCCGCGTGATAAGCATTCTCTGAGGTGTCTCTTATCACAATGGTTCTCCCCAATAGAATAATAATACATATCTTATATAGACTAGAACGAGACTACAGTCGCAATCTTCTCTAATCACTTATATCAAGTTCACCTTGTTTGTAGCCTAAGGGTTATTAGCATAGATTTGGTTAGTCAGATGCACCCTTTCTCCCTGTGGATAAATAAATTACGATACTCTGGATAATCTCCCAGGTGAAGTGCTCATCGGTATCCGTGCACTTGCGGATTACTTCCAAGTGATTTCTCTGTTTGCGTTAATAAATATCAACACCGCCCCTCAAACCTGCGAAGGAAACCCGCCCCGAACCCAAACCCCGTTTCGGTTGAAAATCCACCCCCGACCCCGAACCCGATGGGGACCCGCGACGGTGGATTGTCCGACGCCAGCGGAGGGCAGACGGTAGCTCGATTGACGCGGGACGTCGACGGTCAACAGAGGCCGAAGGGCAGCTCGCCGGACGCGGGACGCTGGCGGAGGGCGGATGGAAGCTCACCGGACGCGGGACGCCGGCGGTCGGCGGAGGGCGGACGACAGCTCGCCGCACGCGGATGCGCGTGCGCGCCCAGGAGGGAAGCCGGGCAGGGCAGAGCTGCAGCCTACAGTGTGCCACACTCTCGCAGTCCCATGTGCGTGCTGCCTGGCTGCTGGCATGCTGCGGCGGGGGGAAGGGAGGGCCGGAGGGAGTAGTATAAGAATAGAGGATTTCAGTATATATATACCTAGGTTAAAGTAGATCGGCTGGGCCAGCTCTTCGTGGGTGTTTAGTGACTTAGCGTTTCGGGTCTATGACGGGGAACCCGCGGGGCAGAATTCGAACCCGCCCACGACCCGCCCCGTTTTGGGTCCCTGAACCCGTAAACCCGTGGGGTGGGGAATCTGGACCCGCCCCTGCCCCCGCCAGAACCGAAACCCACGGGTTTCGAGTCTAGACCCGACCCGCTGCCATCTTTAGTGTTCCCATGCAGCCATAATAGTAAACAAGTTAAATCACGTCCAATGTATTCAACGAATCCGATCATGTTTGAAATAGCAAAAGCACACGTATCGTATGAAGAAAGCCCAACCAGATCGGCTATTCAGCCGATATGGGGTCCATGAAGCACGAACAAGATCTATTTGTCTAATTACAGCTAGATCTAATACTAAATAGACGTAGCCTAACATACTTGACATTGGGGTCCTATAGATGCAGCTGGTAACATTTATATTAAATCAAATCTACTCATCCTTGGATCAATCTATAGCTAGTCAAATATCTTGAACACATAACATGTAATAATCACGGCCAACAAATTAGCCGATAAGATCTTAAATCTATTATTTTAGCGAGTATACGCATAAAGGTGCACAAAACAATAGATCTAAATAGAATTGTGGCTTAGTCTAATCTGTCGATTGTGATTGGGCAAGATATTTTTATAATAAATAGATAAATCAACATAAACAATAATGAATCTATTAGATCGTCAATCTAATAGAGCCGATAACTAGCTTGAACAATGACTCATGTGAGATTGAATCAATGGAGCCCCATGAACAAGGATTCAAACTGATAACTAGCTCAAATCGAGCTTGCACGAGTTACACAATACAGCCGTACAAATGAGACATGAACCGTGGCTAGAATTCCAAGCAAACCAGATGTCGATCTAGTCGATGCGACCCTGTTCATCGAAGGTTTGGTCGGGACCGAAGGGTTTGTATTTTATTGTTGGATGTCTACAAAATGACTCGGGCTTTCCTATTTATAGAATATAGCATAAACCCTAGACTATTCAACGGAATAAGGAAATAAAAGATAACTTGAGCTCCAATCTTTCTTTTCAATAGAGCCCGACATGCACATCTTGTTGTAACCGGCCAAAAAATACTTTCTTCCATAATCTCCTCGATTAGTTGCCTTAGCCGATCATTCGGGAGTATCCGAGCGTGCCAAAATATGATACCATAGGCAGCATTCCAGCTAATCGTATCGGGAGCACTGCTACACGAGGAGCTTTTAACCCCGGTGGAAAAGGGCCTTTAGTCCTGATGCCAGAGCTGGAACTAAGGATTTGAGACTAAATGTCCCATGTTTAGTCCCAGTTCCCACGCTCGAGACTAAAGCCGGACCTTTAGTCCCTGTTGGTAATACCAATCAGGACTAAAAGGTCCGCCAGGCGGGGCCACGACGCTGGACCTTTTAGTTAGCTACCTTCTTCATCTAAATATGCAAAGTTGTCAAGATATTTTGAGCTCAAGTGACATATAATTCAAGAACAATCCACCATAAATTCCTCATATTCTAGACAAATAAAATAAAAAATGAAAGTTTTATATTTCTCTAAAATCATCAAATGTGCCATATACATACATTTTTAGACTAATTTTTACCTATGATAGTTCAATATTATAATTTTAATTTATTAATTGACCCGGACATAATTTTATAAATTAAAGTATTGTATTTCTCTAATTAACCATAAAATATGGTATGCATATAGTTATACAAATTTTCAATTTTTTACTCAAATTTAATTAAATAATACACTATAAAATCTCTATTTCTGTAACTAATTAACCATGAAATGTGGTATACATAATAGCAATGAAAGGTGTATACTTAGGATACTAATTTTAGTTTCCTTCTTCAAAATATTCAAACTATATCAAGTGATTGAAGCTTAAAATGGCAAAGAGAAATCATAAACAAAAACCACATATAATATAGACACACACCAAGAAATAACATATGTTGCTGCTAAAACATGAGAGGATGAAGATGGAGTAGTAGAAGTGTTCAAATGGATCAATGGTCAGAGATGAGGAAAAGAACAATGAAGAACACAGCAAGAAACACTATGAGAATCGAGCTCGGACACGAGCTGGGGAGGAGGGAGAGTTCAAATAGGGGGAGGAGACATTTAATCCCGGTCCATATCACCAACCAGGACTGAAGGTCAACCTTTAGTCCCGGTTGGTGCCACAAACCGGGACCAAACCTTTAGTCTCGATTGGTGACATCCCGATTCCTAACACCAACGGAGACTAAAAGTGTCTCCTGCAACTGCCTAACAGTCGTAGCCGTTGAGAGGACACTTTTAGTCCCGGTTGGTGTTACCAACCGGGACTAAAGACCTTTTTGGTCCTGAACTCAATTTCTGTTGGGACTAAAGCTCATTTAGCATATCGACCAAAGGTCTGTTATGTAGTAGTGTTGCATGCAGCCCGAGCCCGTGAGCCCGGCACGAGGCCCGTTCTTTTGGCCCGACATGAGCCCGGTGCTATGCGGGCCTAGGTTGGCCCAACCTGGTGTGTGCGGACCATGCCTGGGCCGTACCCTAGGCCTGTGGGCCAGCAAGCCATGGCCCGTTCGGCCTGTTAAAAGTTGTAGGTCCGATAATATATGGAATTCCAATATATAATAGTTCTGAATCCAAACATACAACTACCTCACATTGTAGTACAATAAGAAAATGGGTCAAATTCACAAAAAAATCAAAATAAACCAAATTTGCATAAAGAAAAACATAAAATAGGTCAAATAAGCTACTCCATCCGTCCCAAATTAACTGTCGTTTTGGGTTTTCATGTCACAACTTTGACTAGATTTATATAAAATATGTACAACATTTGTGTCTCCAAATAAATTTATTAAAAAACTAGATAAATATATCTATCTAATGATATCAATTATGTATCATAACTATTAATAATTTTTTATATAAAATTAATCTAAATTTTTTTCTCGGGAAGTGAGAAAGTCAGATATTTTGGGACAGAGGGAGTAAGTTATAGGCTGACACGGCTCACAGGGCACTGCGTGCCTCACGGGCAGGCCCGACGGCCCACGGGCCCGTGCCTGGGCCGAAGGCCGCCTCTTGCGTGCCTCGTCGACCGTGTTCACTACTACATAACACACCTTTCGGCAATTTCCAAAATCGGCTTTAGCCCCGGTGGAAATTGCGCCCGAGGCTAAAGGGACCTTTAGTCCGGGTTGGTAACACCAACCGGGACTAAAAGTCCCCTCCCAACGGCTCGTTGGTCAGACATTATCAAGGGTGTACTTTTAGTCCCGGTTGGTGTTACCAACCGGGACTAAAGGTCCACCTTTAGCCCCGATTGGTATTACCAACCGGGGTTAAACCTTTAACCCCGGTTTAAGGCACAAACCAGGGTTAATTTTGGGCCTTTAGTCCCGGCTGGTTCTATGGACCGGGACTAAAGGTTCCCCCCCCCCTATATTGAACTATCTTCCTCCCCCTGCCTGAGCTCGAGAGCTCATTTCTTCCTCTTTGTTTAATTTCTTGCTCTTGTTCTTGGTGTGTTCTTCATTGTTCTTCATCTCCTCTTCGGTCATTGCTTCATTTGATCACTTCAACACCTCCATCGAATCGTTGAAAGGTTACTATCTTCAACCTCTCATGTTTTAGCGGCAACATACATTGTTTCTTGTTCTAGATGTGATTTTTCTTTATGATTTTCTCTTTTTGCCATTTTAAGTTTCATTCACTTGACATTGTTTGAATATTTTGAACAAGGCAACTAAAATTAGTATTCTAAGTATACACCTTTCATTTCTAGGGTATTATATGTTCCACATTTCAAGATTAATTTAGCTTAGTTTGAGATTCTTATTAAGATTTTATTAAATGATGAACTTATGGTGGATTGTTCTTGATTTATATATATGCCACATGAGCTCAAAATAATTATATATTTAGATGAAGAAGGTAGCTACCTAGAATACTTTAGTTGTCTACATGGCACATTTGATAATTTTAGAGAAATGTAAATTTTAGTTGTTTTATTTTCTTTGTTTAGAATATAAGAAATTTATAATATCTAGATTGAAAAATGAGTATATAGATGACAACTGCTTCGGGACACTCGGCCTCTGATCGGGTTCCAAAACGACTAAGGCCAGACCTCCCTCTCATTACTTGTGGCAAGTGTATGCAAAAGATTATGAAAGAGTACCGAGTGGGGAAGGCGGGTCCCAACAACGGTCGGATCTTCTATAAGTGTCCAGATCGCAATGTGAGTTATATATTTTGTCACATTTGATGGTTATGGTTAATTTGTACCTATATTTCCTGATGATTTTGATTAAAGTGTTGATTTTTTATTTCTATTTTCAGTGGGATGGCACTGGATGTCGCGGCTGGTATTGAAGTGCATTTTAGGTTTTCTGTGTATAGTGCTAGTGGTCTTAGCATACGCTATGTCGAGGCTTTCATAGAGCATACATTAGTATTTGTATGACTCGGAAATGACACATGATGGTGTTTCATCTCGAACTATATTGAAGTTGGGTTTCATGTCACACTTGTTGAAGTCGGGTTTCATGTCAAACTATATTTGTTGGACCAAGCATGGAGAAACTGGAATTATGATGGAAGACGAAGAAGAGCAATTGGACCCTCACGACATTGCTCAATATGGTGACTTCAATGATACTGCAATGGTGGAAACAGAAGAAGAAGAGGCAGGGGCAGGGGCAGAGGACACACTCTCTGAAGATGATGGTCAAATAAATAAAGATCTACATTTGTATTTGGTCAAATTAATGTTTACTAATTCTTCTTTTGTAGTCATTTAGTTACTAATGAAGATCTACATTTGTCAGTGAAAAAGTTTAGTTCTAAAATGAATGATCTTGATGAGTTATAAAACCTTTGTATTCAAAAGTTTTTCATATATATAGGGTCATTTAGTGTCTCATTAATAATTTTCTATTTAAGGGTACACTTAAAGGTCGCATAATTGGACAATGAATGGTGAAACACAAATAGTTTAACCTTTGTAACCAAGCATTTTATTTTTTTTAATTGAACAATATACTTTTGCATTAACTAAATTCTAATGGTTAGTTACATTTATATTTGATATTATAAAAAAAAGTAAAAGATTTTATGTTATACATTTTTCTAGTGTATAATAAAGCAAAAGGAAATTTAATGGTTATTTTTTAAAAAAAATGGTGGGATGTAGATCTTCATTATCCCTCTGAAAAAGGAAATTTCGTTTGGCGCCTAAACAGGCCTTTAGCCCCCTGGAAATTTCGTTTGGTGCCTAAACAGGCCTTTAGCCCCGGTTGGTATTACCAACCGGGGGTAAAGGTGGCCTTCCTATATAAGTCGCGACCGATCTCCTGTCTTCCTCCTCCCCTTTGTCTTAGATCTCGCACACGGCCGGCCTTCTTCCTCGACGCAGCACAACCGCTGCAACGCTGTCGGAGGAGCCTGCCACCGTCCAAGCGCCGTTGGAGGAGCCCGCCGCCATCCGAGCCACGCCGTCGGAGGAGCCCGCCGTCCGAGCGCCGCCGCCACACACCTACTGCGCCGCCGTCTCATTCGGCCTCCTCGTCGCGCTGCCGCGCGCACCACTGCCGTCTACCTCTCCGCCGCCGTCACGCCTCCACCTCGTGGGCCCACCATCCGAGAGAGCTAGGCCGGGTCGGTCGATCAGCATCCACCGAAGAGAGATCGAGAGATCAGAGAAGAAAAGGAGAGAGAAGAAGAAAAAAGAAGAAGAATAGAAGAGAAAGAAGAGGAAAAAGGAGAGGAAAAAAGGAGGGGGAAGAAGGAGAGGAGAAAAGGTGTTTACAAAAGAAATATAGAAATTAACTCAACTATATTTATGTTGCTTTTTTCACAAATTAATTTAACATTTGTCTAAATGATTTTGTAGGGCTAAAGGTGTGTAAAGGAGAAAGAAGAAGGAGAAAGAAGGAAGAAATAATATATTCTAGTTTTATTAAATTGATTTAGGAAATTGATTTATGTTGGTAATATATTCTAGTTTTATGAAATTGATTGATGTTAGTAATATAATTTAGTTTTAGGAAATTGATTTAGTTTTAGTAATGTATTATGTGGACCACATTCATGCTTTTGATATATATATATATACATATATATATATATATATATATATATGGATTTGTTAGAGAAATATAGACCTTCCATTATTTCTATATATGATTTGATATATATATGTATCTTCCATTATTGCTATATAGATAAAGAGATAGATGGATACTGAGATATATATGAAATATAATCTGAGTATATGTGATTTAATATATAGATGGCTGGACGTCGTAATCTCCCACCATCGGAAGAAATTGGTTGGAATGGTTATTGTACTTGGATGAGTTTCGATCCGGTATTTCCAGTAGTACCGCGGAATCATCCGAACATAGTAAGTTAATAATCAATATATGTTTCATATGTATGACTAGATCATCCAAGTTAATTAACATGTCTTATATGTAATGTAGATGATTAATCTAGTTGTTTGGCTTAAATCAACACTCGCCTATTTTGGGGTTGACAATGTGGATGTTCAGATTAATCATGTAAACAATGGTCTAGAACTCTAATGTTGTATTTCATTTTCAATTGTCGTTAGGATGGGTCGTGGTCATGGTCGTGGTCGTGGTAGTGGTCGTGGCCGCGGTGGTGTTGGCGGGCACAATGTGTTACAAATCTCAGAGGTGGGAATACCGACAAGTCAGCGGGGTGTTGCTATTAAGTATGTCGTCTATGCTTGTGCTGTCACGCTCTCAAAAATGGGATCACACTTTCTACTTTGTCTTCAGTGAAGATTGAAGCTATTAATCGCAACATGTATCCTGATATTCAGAGTTTATGTGCACGAATGGCTCAGAACTCGCCAAAGGTAAGTTTAAGACTCATAACTTATACCTAGATTTGTTGTTATATGTTGTCAATATTGCTCTCATAATTAACCCTATACTTATAGGTAGAGGAGTATGACATGACCTACGCAGGGTGTAGTTTTGAAGCCATTCTGAACCAAGTAATGGATGCATTGGGTTATGACTGGCAATATATTGATGAAGAGCCAACACTAACTACTGCAGGATTTCAAGCAAAGTTGGTTGCGACTAAGAAGGGAGACCCTCCAACTACTCGACCACTGTTAAACGTTGTTAGTACACCATGTGCTCGTAAGTGTGAAGCTACTGAGAGTGCACTATTTAATACGTTGTTGTTCATCGATGGGATTATTGGTTACAAGATAGATGACTTACACTTCTCCGAATTGGTAGTACTAAATCGTTGAACTATTGTATTGTACAATAAGATTGACATTTCTATGAATTTCTATAATATTATAAATTTTATGTGCATATATATATATATATATATATATATATATATATATATATATATATATATATTACACTTATAGAGTTTCATAGTTTATTTGTGTTTCATTTTTGAAACTAACTTATAAATGTGTGAATACATATATTAGAAGCGAAAAATACACACATTTGAATACATAATCTAATTGGAAAACCAAAATAAAAAATACCAAAATCAGAAAAGAAAAAAAAGATCTGCAACCGGGCCTAAAGGGTGCTGCCACGAGTGGCCCGTCTCCACCACCTGGCGCACCCTTTAGCCCCGGACCTGCGAACCGGGATTAAAGGGGAGACATTTAGTCTCGAATCCTTAACTCCGGTTCAAGCATCAGGGCTAAAGCACCAGGGCTAAAGGTCCTTATAGATCGGGGCTAAAACCCGGTTATGTACTGGTGGTTGCCCATCTATAGTTGCAATTGCAAAGCGAGATTCTAGGCACGAGGCATATCCCTGCATGCAGGGCGACGCGAAAAGGTAAGAAAACATGCGCAGGCTTGCTCATGCAACGTAAAGAACTCTCGCGCACGGCACAATCGCAGAAGGCCATTTCTATCCATATCCAGCTTTTGCGATGATCAAGGCAGGCATCGCCATGTTACTTCAAGTTACTAGCTAGAGATAGAACGAGTCTAGAACGTACGCATGTTTGTGTATATTGATATATACTAGTAAAATATGTCCGTGTATTATAAGGAAGAAAATAATTAAAATTTATGTCATGCGTTTTGTAAACGGAGAAAATAGTTATTTTTAAAAAAAATAAGACAAAAGTGGTACATAATTAATTGCAAGAAATAAGAAGTTTTTTTATGAAAACAAGAGAAAAAATGCTATACGGCTGGAGACCAACAAAGCAAGCTAATAGAATTTAATAAATAAATGTATTAATATTTTAATATTATTTATAAGTGTTGCTGATTTAGGAAAAAAATAAAAGAAAAAAGTAACGAGAAAAACACACGCACACCACAGTACGGCTCTCCGACACACAGAAGGCAAAAAAGAACACCACAGTACGGCCACCGACGCCCCTGCCTGGCTGCTCATCCTCCCCTCGCGCTCCTCCCTCGGTGCTTGCTTTGGCACCCAAATCGATGGTATTGCTGCTCCACTTCATGCTTCCCCTGCTGCAGATACGGCCTGGTGGCCTAATGGCATCTCGCGAGGCCGCGTCCCCATAGATCGCGAGAGGATCGCGATACCTCCAGCGACGGCGGATGAGGGCAGTGGCTCGCGAGGGGCCTGAGATCTAACCGGCGGCGATAGAGTTCGCGCAGGCAGCGCACGAGCTGTGTTGTTTGATCGGGTGGCAGCGGGCTCCACGACGAAGTGGGCTCCCAAATCTGGTTAGCAACGCACCTGTCGACACAGCAATCAGACCGGCCTCAGATTTGTTACGTTTTTGGTTTTGTACTCTTTTTTTTGTCTCGATCTTAAATCGCGATAGGCTTGATTTGGTTCTCTGCTCTTGTCTCCGTCGGCGGCTGGCCTCCTCCACGCTTGTGTAGTCCGTTGTGTTCGGTCTGCTTTGTATGGGCATCGCGCTCGTCGTCTTCACCTCCGCCATGCTCGATTTGAGGCCGGTGACGTCACGACGGATCTTCTAGCTTTGGTTCGCTCTCCTCCACGCCTGTGTAGTCTCATAAGGCGTTGTGTCTGTATGGGCATCGCGCTCTTCGTCTTCACCTCCGCTATGCTCGATTCGAGGCCAGTGACGTCACGACGAATCTTCTAGCTTTGATTCGCTGAGTAATTTGATTGTATGTGTTTTATAGGATATGATTAAATAAGTCTAATGCTTTTCTATTTTATTTTAGTAGTAGAGGATATGGACACGACAGTGGTATTGTATTTGGATTGTAATCAGAAAGTAGTACCTTGCTTGCCTATTTGATTTTAGTTGTAGAGTATAAGAAGTCTATATAAATTTGGATTGGAATTGGAAACCGCAGGGCGGGGCCGTCGCGAGATTTTTTGGAAGGCGCTGGAATTTTACATCTTTATTAATAGATATAGATTAGGTATATAGATTGTAATCGGAAAGTAATACCTTGCTTGCCTATTTGATTTTAGTTGTAGAGTATAAGAAGTCTATATAGATTTGGATTGGAATTGGAAACCGCAGGGCGGGCCGTCACGAGATTTTTTGGAAGGCTGAAACTATACGGACTTTAGAGAATGGGACTTTAGAGAATGGAAGGATGGACGAAAAAAAAGTTGAAATTTTGCCTCTTTATTAATAGGTATAGATATCCGCGGCCCTTTTGAGCACGGTTACGCATGACAGAAGAAAATAAAGACGTAAAAAGCTTACACTACATCAAAAACTATTAACCGCAGCGACCCTTTTTCCTTTCCAGCAACGGGCAAAGCCGTCCGCCACCATGGTAAGGCCACGGTAAATCATAGGTTTGTTGTGGCGGACAGCATTGCCCGATGCGGTTAATGATTCGAAAAAAATAAATAAAAAAGAAAAAGAAAAAAAACCTAATAGCCCACTGAGCCCATCCACGGGCCCATTGAGCCCATTCAGTGCTCCAGCGCCGCCACCGCTGCCGCCGTCGGATTTGGTCGCTCCACCGCTGACCCGCGCTTGCGCCCACGCGCCGCCGCACGCTCAAGCGGCCTAGCGCGCCAGCGCCCGCGCGCCGCCTCGCGCCCGCATCCGCGACCCCGCGCAACGCCTCATCTGGGAGCCCGCGCCGCTAGAGAGGGATGCTGAGGGAGAGAGAGGGAGAGAGAGAGGGATGTTGTGGAAACCCTAAGTGTTGTGTTTTATATGTACTGCAGCTACTGGGCCTCGCCCTGGGCCTAATGGGTTTTGTCCTTTTACCGTGGCGGGCCTTATAGGATGACCGCTGCGGTAAATCAATTTACTGCAGCAGGCGCTTCTTAAGACGCCCGCCACGGTAAATAGCGTATTTTCCGTGATGGGCCTCTAAAAAGCCCGTTGCGGTAAATCTATTTACCGTGGCGGATAAAAGTGTCTCTCACGGTAAATAAAAAATATCCGCTGCGATAAATCATGACATTTACCTAAGCGGGCAACAATTGGTGTCCGCAACGGAGGCCTTTTTGGTAACGCTGCACAAAATCGTTTTTGACGTAGTGTTACATGTTGTTCGTGACTTGCTTGGATGACTAGTCTGAGACGGGGACCATTTATATATCGGTAATGTTGTCTATTATACGTTCTACTGTCGAACGCACCCGCTCGGCCCATCACCGTGCACAGCCCATCACACAACCCGCAAACGGCATAGCGGTTCCCCCGACGCCCCCGTTCAGTTTCTTCGGACAGGGGCCTCGGGTCGCACGCGCCGCGGTTTTCCTCCTCACCGGCGATTGCGGCGGAGTAGCGGGGGGCGACCTGGACTGCTCCATTTGCTTCTCCCGCCGGTGGCATCAGAGCTTCCACGCGCCGCGCCTGCCTCCGTCCAAGGTTCGACTCCCCATCCTATCTCTCTCCATTCCTTTTGCTACGAGCACACGCTGCACATGTTAACCGCGAGGCATGCTCGCTTGGTACTCCTCACTCGCGCATGGGAGGGGGCGGCATGCTCGCCTGCTTCTTCTCATCCGTGCGTTGTTTGGCATGCTCGCTGGCTTCTCCCACTCGCGACGCATTTTTGTCGGGCCTGCATCTCGGAACCCTAGCTGCGTGGGTTTTTTGCAGTTGTTGTAGCGCCATAGGCCTAATTGCTCTATCTTGGGAAACTTTTGGGTCGCAAACCCCCTGCCCCCTGCGGGGCCCCCCCCATTTTAATTCCCCAGAGTTCGATCGAATTAAAAACCCGCAGGGGGGGTTGGGATTTTTTCATGTTTAAACAATTGCTTTCTTTTTAAGGGAAACCCAAAAAATTTTT